>PVIC010029392.1:0-22700 GCA_004025085.1 Thryonomys swinderianus
AAACAACCCCATAAGATAGAATATTACAGTGGGACACAGGAACCAAAGGTTGTGGCAACAGTGTGTGAAAAACAAAATGCATTTAAACTCTGCTGTTCACAAGTTGGCTTTTCATGGCGTCCACTCTGGGACCCTGTCACAGGCTCATTAAGAGTTCTGTGTGAGTGAAAAAAGTGCTGAATTATTTGGGACAGGATATAAGAATTATGGTCCATTTTCACCAAAAGTAAGCTCTGTATTTTTTCTCTCTATTTATACTTTTTTAAACAGTAGTATGTTCCTTGCTTTAATTAAGAAAACATGCGTACTCTCCCTATATGGATACCTAAGGATACACCAAAATGATTTAGCAAAAAAAGGAATAAAAATGTTTCAAAACATGCTGGATATACGATAATACTTTTATGTGTGTGTGTGTGTGTGTGTGTGTGTGTGTGTGTGTGTGTGTGGTATTAGGAATCAAACTCCGGCCCGTGTGCTTCCAAGGTAGGTGTGGTACCACTTGAGCTAAATCTCTGGCCTTACTTTTGCATATTTAAAAATTATCAAAAAATTGTCTGTCATTATACTGTGGAAAACAGTATGGGAATTCCTCAAAAAACTAGGATTAGAGGTTCCATTTGACCCTTCTATTTCCCTTCTGAGAATATCCATGGAAGAATTAAAAGCATCACACCATATTGACATATGTGCACCCATGCTTATAGCAGCTCAGTTTGTAAAAGCTAAACCTTAAAATAGCCCAGATGGTGAGGAGATAAATAAGATGTGGTTTTTCTGTAATAAGCAGTACTATTCAGCCATAAAGAAAGATTAAAATTGAGACATAAGCAAATGGATGCACCTTGAGGCTACACTCATAAGTGAAGTGAGTATGACATACATTTGTGTATATCATATCATTTCTCTAATGTGAGAAATGAAGGTAGAAATAAGGACCAAAATATGTGATAGGTATTGCAAAATAGGAAGAAAATGTTCACAGGGGAAGGCAAACTAGGTTGGAGGGGTAGAGGAAAGCAAAGAAGTGACAGAAAAAAACATGAAGGTAAAAAGCAAAAAACAGAAACAGCTTATGTAAAGAGGAATTGAAGAGAGGGTAGGGGAATGGGGAAAAAATAAGAATCAAGATACGTTATATGCAGGTACAGATCCTCAATGATAAATGTGATCATAATGCATCCCTAAAATGTACTAATCTGCTCAATTTGAAAAGAAAAAAATTATCAATAATGATGTTCTCCACTTTAGCTGAGGCAGATAATTTTATAAGAATTAGGATGTTCAAATGAAACATATCTAACTCAAAACTTCTAAATATGTATCTAATTTTCTTGACTTTCATTTAACCACATGTCTTTGTGGCCATATGAATTTTAGCATTTTAGTTCCCTGTTTCCTTACAGAGACCATGAATTCTGTCTCAGCTGCAATCAAGGTCTTTCTTATGTGATTATTTCTTTGCAATCTTTTCATGCATCAGTGGTAAATTTTTAATAAGAATATGCTTAACATTATTACACAATATTCTGCATTATTACCAAGAAATCCCACTTACTTTTTTTTTCTTTTGAGAGGTTATTATAAGACAGGAAGATAGGAATTTCTCAAACTCCAGGAACATGAGTTTGTAGGCATAGAATCTGAGGGGGAAAAATCTCAGAAAGAGGGCTGAAGATTTAGCTCAGTGGTTCCAGCACCTGCCTAGCAAGCTCAGCATCCCTGGTTCCATCCCTGGTAACCACATGCAACAATACTGGACAGGGTGACTCATTCCCACCAGTAATCAGTACCACGTTCCACAAATGCCAGCACTCAGGAGGCAGAGACAGGAGGATTGCGAATTCAAGGCTTGCCTGGGCTACATAGTAAGCTCAGGGCCAGCCCGAACTACAAAGTGTGACCCAGTTTAGAAAGAAAAATCTGAGAAAGAGATTTCTGTTAGAATTATATGCAGTGCTATAAATCATGGGTTCGCATCATCTTATATATCGAAGTCCTAGAAATCATGGTATACATTTACATTAATAATGATGAGTGTAAACACAATATACAGGATAGACTAAACCTCAAGACATGGTACTAGGTAAAGAGAGTTTAGGAGAAACAAAAATGAGTGGGAAATCTGGCCAACAATGGTAGGAAGGGATCCTGTAAGAGAATAGAATCAACAACACAGTCTTATGGCCAGCCAACAAGGGGGAACAAGTGTGGTTGAAATTCAATTTGTGCATCACTTCAGGCTTAGTTTTAACCCTCAAGGCTATCATTAAAAAATAATTGAGTGAAATTTCTTTGATTTGGAGTTTTGCCAAAAAGAATTCCTTTGTGCACTGTTGATTAAAATCTACTCATCTATTTTTCTATTTTTGAATATGAGAAGAAAGGTATCAGATTAATCTCACATAATTTATATGAAGAAAAATAACTTTCTGTTCTCACCAGCAGAAAGATAGTAAGAAATAGGAGTTTAGTTTTGTTTGAGGCATTTTGATGGAGAAAACAAGGTATGACACTCTCTAAATTAAAAGAAAGCCATAGAATACGAACATGCTTTATAATACAGCACATTTATTTTTTTAATTTCATTTTTATTAGATTAAAAAATATGTCTGAAAATCCTGTGCCTTGCAAAATGATACTTTAAAAGTGACCAGCTTTATGGGAATAGCAATCCTACTGGAATGTCTTCCCCAAGCACTGGCAACTTTGAAACCACAGCCACAACACAAATGATATTTGCAATGTCATAAAATAACCGCGAGGAGTTGCTCCAGGGACATCAAAAAAGGTGAAGAAGCAGTAGAGTAGAAATACTCTCTAGGGAGTTACCAAGACCAAACACCCACAAATGAAGATTGGTTCTCCTTGGAGGAAGTGTAACCTGCAGAGAAAGCTTGCCCAGCCCAGGATGCCACTCTGACCTCAAAGCCTCAGGCTGGAGTTTGTATTTAATTTCTTCAAATACACCTAAAAAGATTCTTGTCTGTGCAATACCCAACCAAGAATCTATTTCCTTCCTACCAAAGATTGTAATTCTACTTCTGCTATTCTAGACTGTCTTGTTTAGAAAAGTTGCTTATTGGATAATTCAGCTTCATGTTCGCTGATATCATCTCCCTTGTTTACCAGCCATCCATGAGCTCCTTCTTACTAAGTAGCATGTTTTTGCACAACACACTATAGGCATCTCAAGGTGAGTGTCTATTTTTGATTATTTTATTGATGATCTCTTGATAGGCATGTCCATTTCTTTCTATATTTCATGAATCCTGCACATGAAAACACTGTCAAAGTTTTCGTTTTTCTGAACTATGTCTCATCGTGTCTTACACTCTTTGAAGGCAGTGGAGGCTCCTGATGTAAATCCAGGCATCAGAGCGTTGAGAGGACTTTCCAGAGTGTCCAGAGACAGAAGTGAGAGCAAGAGGGTACCGCCAAGAGAGCAGAGGAGTTCGGCAGTCCCAGCCCAGGGTTCATGGGTGGGAAGGGCCGGTAGAGACATGTCTTTGCATTTAGCCATAAAAAGCTTGTCAGTGACACTGGCGAACAGTTTTGGAAGAGTCTCGCGGCTGGCAGTCAGATGTTAGGAGTTTGGATGCTCAACTGGAAGAAGCAGAATGGACTGACTGTTCCTCTTCATGAAATACAGCTGTGACATTAAAAGGAGAATGAGGGTAGCAGGTAGAGGAGAATATGGTTCTGGTTATTTATTTTATTATGGAAAAGATAAATATTTAAATGCTGCTTCAAAAATGGCGACCTAGGATACAGATTGGAAAGTGATGAATAGAAGGTCCTGGAAAATGCTACATGTATTCTATACAAACTGGAGGCAAAACGTGGGCCATTTTTGCCTGATAAAAAGAGAGGGAATGACAGTACACATAACTGAGTGTGTAGGGTCAGAAAAGAAGCCAAAGGAGGTTTTGCCTAATAATTTGTATTTCTGTGACGTAGAGAAAGAGGTTATTTCACTGGTGCATTGAAATAGCTGAACATAAAGAAATAGCTGAGTCAGTGAGAGGATTTGAGTGGGAAGCCACCGAGCAGAAGGATTGGGCTCGCCCATCCTTTTGCAGTTCAGTCTGATGGGCCCACCTGAGACAGGTGCTCCAGGAAGATGAGTTAAGTCTCATAGGTACCTGGAAGGGTCCCTTCCACAAGATTAGTTTAATGAGACCCATTTAATTCTACGTATTTATCTCTGGACTCAGGAAAACATTCTGCTCACTTTCTCCACACCTCATCCATGAATACTTCGCTGACATAAAATCGGGATAGTATAAGCTTTGGGACAAGGGAGATCCAGCATCCTGACCTCTCTGTTTTGTAACGACAGAGCAAGGACTTCAGTCTCTGGATTCCATTATCTCAACACAGCAGAACAGAACACCTACCTCTCCACGGGAATTTTAAGGATTAAATAAGGCAAAGTTCCCAGCATAGGGGAGATGCTCACTAAGATAAGTTCTCTTGCTTGTTAAATATTGCTTCTAGAAGCTGTTAGCTTCATGTGAGAAGGGATGATGAACTTGGGATTTTAGAATAAGGATCTTCTTTTAAAACTTTGCTTTTCATGATTAAGTTGTCAAACACTTTCAGAGGAGGGTTATTTTATGTATTTAGATTTCTCATGTTAATAGTCAGTGTGTGTTTGAGAATGAAGAGACATTATAATGCTCCTGAACTCTGGCATGTGGTTATACTGCCACAAAAAGAAAAAAAAAAGTAATAGTCTGATGAATGAAGATGACTCGTGTCTTTTTTTCCCCCAGATCTCAACAGAATCATTCAGGTAGATTTAGATAATAACATAAAATGAGATAAACTGGCAGTGTTATTGGCAAAAATTTCCTCAGAGCTAAATCTTCTAGTTTTAAATGTTTGCTGTAGAAGTATAATTTGGTTTATTTTTCAGTTATAACCACTTGTTTTGGTCTGCTATCAAATAGGCAAAGCAAATACCAACTGGAGAATGTAATGTAAGACTAAGAATTTTTCTTCATGATGCCTCAGGGTCTATTGCAATGGGTAAAATTAAATATTTAAAGCACTCTTGAGGTCATAATAGCTTATATTGTCTGTGTTTGTGGGCACACACACACACACACACACACACACACACATACTCATGCAAATATTAAAGTTTTTAATGGCTATACAGTGAACCCTCAAGTTACAACTGTCCTGACACATGGACATCTTGGGTTATGACCAGAATTTTAAGTTTTAACTTTACAACACCTTTTCCTATGTGAAGTTAATTTAGAAATCCTATGCCAATGTTTCTCTTAGGTCACTGAGATCTTCCTGTGTATAGGAGAGACTTTGAAGGCTGTGTAGAGGAACCTGAGCCTTCAATTGACCAACTTGAGTTACAACCAGCCCTTGAGAACAAACTGAGTTTGTAAATCAAGGATCAGGTGGGTTTTTTTTTATTTTGTTGGCAATGTATGTTTGTTCATGAGCTTTTACACATATAAACTCATGAACTGCTTATGCTTCACTTGAAAGACAAGTGCTTTCAGACAGAAACCAAAATAAAACGTAGTTTATCTATCTCTGTCCTTTTAGTAGACTGACTTTTTTTATTTTAAGCAATTATTTTTAAATTACCAAAGAAACCAATCCAAAAGTATAAGAGCCAACTGTGAAAGATGGTTTCTAAATGTAAAGAAAGCCTGATCTCTGGAACCCTATAGAGGCAAAAACATTTTCCCTGAACAAGATGGTTATCATCACCCTAATCCTTTGTCCCCAGACTAATAAGTATCTTATTTGTGCTACAGACTAACCCTGCACTGTGCTACCACATCCATGGGATAATGCTTCCTGAATAGCATGCATACAACTAGTCAACATTATCCTGTGAGATTACTGCCTTATAAAATGTTTTGAAGAGGCCGACCTTGTGAAACAGTTTCAAATTTAGAATGATGGAACTTGTCAGATTAAAATTTTATTCCTTTCTTCATGTTCACCAGTATTTTTTCCAAGGATGGCTAGTTCTGTGTTTTGATTACTTATTTCATGTTAAAAATGAATGATATTAAAGGCATATAATGCCATACCTTAAAGGCATTTAGATTAATGATATTAAAGGTATATAATGATCTAAAGGTATATAATGATATCAAAGGTATATAATGATATTAAAAGTATATAATGCTGTACCTTAAAGGCATTTACAAAGAGTACAATTTTTTTCAGGGGAAATAGCTATATTTTACAAACTAATGTTTTGGAGCAGAGTATGGGATATAATGAATCAAGTCTTTGAGACAAAAGGACTATCAATTTTAGATTATGAAAACTAATTCCTGAACTTGCAGTTTACAGTAAAGATATTGTGAACATGTACAAGGTTTAATGAAGCATAAAGGAGAATGGAAGTATAAGGCAGCAGTAAGATTCTGGACCTTTCGGGACAACTTGAGAACCATCACAAAGAAAAATTATAGAGGCTATTGTTTAATCTTCACCTAGGACCAGAAAGAATAATTGTATAAAAGCATTAAATCATTTCACAACTGAATAAATGAGATTCATTCTAAATAAAAGAAGAGTAGATGATCTAATTCAGAACTTAGTTCTATTCCCTGATGTCTGTAAAAAGCTGCAATGACCAAGACAGATGCAAATTAAATTTCTAGGAACTTGTAAGAGTTTTAGATGATGAGGTCACACTTGATGGTTTCTCACTGCACTTTACATGTTACTGTCTCCTTTTCCTTCACGGGCATGTTGAGTTTTTCTCTCACGTGAATGAATATCCCTTGTTGCTGAAGCAATCGAGACGGGACGTGAGAGGATATGAATTAAAGGGATTGAGAAAAGGAACCTATGTCCATGTCTTTAAAATGAGACGTATGTACTTATTTGGGTATGACAGTGAAAACAGTAGCCAAGAAAAAGACGAATTCTAGTCTTTTCACTTGGATAATTGGTTAGGTGTCAGTGTCTTTCAATTAAACTGGCTATACAATACAAGAAGCAGGTTTGGAGGAAAAATATGAACATAGTGCAGTGGTCAATGTAAATTGCCCTCTTAGAGGTTTATCACATAAGCGGTCAACAGAGAGGCTTGGATCTCAGCAGGTGAACTGCAGATAACCATTTGGGTGTCATGAATGAAAAGCTGGTAATTGAGGTCACACCAGTAGACTGGACGGCTCAGATCAAATACATAACACAAGGAGAAGGGAAAGACAGAACCACAACGAATGGCAAAAATTAAAGGACAAAAAAAATATTAAAGGACAGCAGAAGAAATGAAGCCAAGAGAGACCTTGAGAAATAGTTGGATTAAACCAGAAACTAATGATGCGTTTTAGGGAAGTAAAAGGAATGGTCTCTAATGATCAAAGCAGAAAATGTACAAATGCTTATTAACATTTCCAGAGAACTGAATTAACTTATTTATAGATGAAAATATCAGTAAGGAGGGAAAGAATGAAGAGTAAGTTAAAGTAAATGAATGAGAAAATGCAGCAATTAGAAAATAAGATTAGGTATTTTAAAAGTACAAATAGATTTAGACAGAAGGACAGCTATGTTTTTCTCTAGAAGGGAAGAAGATGTATTTTCTGTAATAAATATTCTGATTCTTTTTCATATCAGTTGGGTAACATCACGTGCTTTCCAAGTCAGGGAGATAAGTGAATGGACAGTAGATGACAGAGCTATAGTCTGTATACAGATTGTCCCTTATGGGTTCCTGTACGCAAGGTTCAGTCTGAGCGAGGCAGTATTGAGGTGGAGGATCCTTTAAGAGGTAGAGCCTTAGCTAGATGTACTCACCCACACCTGTAATCTCAGTACTCCGGGAGGCTGAGGCAGGAGGACGGCCAGGTTCAAACCAATCTGAGCAATTGAGGAGACCTTAAAACAAAATCAAACAAATTGTTTCAACCTGGTTCAACCCCTACCACAAAATGGATTAATGAACGAGTGAGAGAAAGGGTAAAGGAAGAGAAAAGAAAAAGGCAGGGCGGGTGGAAAGTACTTTGGTCATGGTGGCACCTCTCCCGAGAACAGGGCAGTGCTGCCCGGTGGGCCGGGGCAGGGCTGACGGGAACTGTGTCTGTGTGACGAGGCGGGTGTTGCGGACGCCGCGAGTCCTCCCCGGGCCTTGGCACCCTCGCCAACCCGGCCTGCGCCTCCTCTGCGGGCTGCTGTTTCTCGTCCTCTTTCCCCAGGTTGTGACTCAGCCAGGTCCGGGTGCCACGTTCGGACTTTTCAGTCGCCAAAATTATCAGCCAAATAAAATTCTTTTCTTTGTACATGAAACAGAGTAAGTCTTCTCGTTAGAGTAAGATAAACAGATCAAGACAGGAGGCGATTTGCTTCGATAAAAAAAAAATGAAAGAAGCAAACACACGAAGATCTTTCTCCCGTGAGACAAACACGCGATTCACTAAACACACAAGTGGGGGGTTGGCAGGTCGTGGAATCGGAGGGACCCCTGGTCCAGCTCCGTCCGGGGGAGGCGGACTACAATTCTGTGGTTCTTACCACGTTGACACCGAAGTCGGAAAATCTCAGTGAAAAGGGAAGCGCCGGGCCGGAGGGTTAGCTCAGTGGTTCCGGCGCCTGCCTTGCAAACGCAAGGACCTGAGTTCGATCCCCGGTAACCACATATAATGCTGGGCGTGGTGGCTCACGCCTGTAATCCCAGCACTCGGGAGGCAGAGACAGGAGGATTGCTGAGTTCGCGGCGGCTTGCCTGGGCACCATAGTGAGCTCAGGGCCAGTCTGAACTACAAAGCGAGACCCTGTCTCCAAAAAGCAAAAAAAAAGAAAGAAAAGGGAAGCGCCGAGCACAGCGCTGCAGAGCTGCGCCTCGGACTCCGGCTCTGCAGACTGCGCCCTGTGGAGGCCCCGCTTCCGACCTCGGCCTCCCTGCGGTGCCGCTCCGTCGGCCGTCGGGACCCTCAGCCTGGGCCGTTCCAGTCCTGTGTCCTTGTGCGCCTGGCTGGGAAGTCCAGTCCCTGAAATACCGGTTCCCCGGAATGCAATGTCACGGTTGGTTTTGGACCCACAAAAATGAGTAGAGCTGAGTCTTGGCAGAAGTACTTCCGCGGCGGGTGCGCCTGCGTCTCCGCTCGAGCGGCTGCCCCGCTTCCCTAGAGAACGTCTTGCTCACGATCTTTGTATGAGACCTCGTTCTGATACAACTGTACACAAGACAAATGGAAGTGAATAACAGAGTTTGTGTACTTCTTTGAAATCTTGGCTTTAGGCTTGTCCTGGTTACTTTGCTGCCTGGCTCGCAGGCCGGTGCTTCTTTTAACACCACGGTGCCCCCCAAGCTGGAGCCTAGCTACACGTTCGATCAGTAATTCCACCCCTAAGATGCCTTTTGTTTTCTCTTGTTGTATGTTTTTGTTTGTTTGTGGGTACCAGGGATCGAACTCAGGAGCTCATGCTTGCCGGGTGGGCATTGTGCCACTGAGCTGTAGCCCTGGCCCTTGTTTTCTCTTTTGTAAAGCTTTTTTGTTGTTGTGAGGGGAAAAAATAAGGAAGCATAATTCTTCAATTCTTTTCTGAAAGCAAGGGGAAGACTAAAGATTCAGTTACAACTAGAGGCCCTCAATTTTAGAGAAATTTGATTTATTTGATGACCAGAAAGCTTTTATAGTTCACTTACAAGGATGGTTGGAATCCGTATAGGAAAATCATGTTTTTCAAGTGTGATCCATACTGGAATGGTAACAACCCTCGAGTAAGCAAGGATTGAAGCGACAGTAGGAAAAGACCAAATGCTCTGTAATTTTAAGAAAGGGAAAGAAAAGTTAACTTCCAAAGGATAACTGATGTGTTCTGGACTGGAAATTGACTTGAATTTATGAAACTGTCACCCTCTCCTTCAGTGTTTTGGGGTTGAATTTTAGTGTTTTGCAATTTTTTGCCTCTTGCAAATGCTAGTTAAGTTTCTTTCTCCTGGACATTTTTATAGCCTTAAGGTGATCATCACTCCAAGGGTGACAACCTTGGATACTAAGCAGGACAGCACCTTCCCATTCACATTGGACATTCTCAGTTTAGGGGCAGGTGGAAGCATCTAGTGGTGGCTCTGTGTGTGTGTGTGTTGTGTAACTGAAAGTTCACAGTACTCCAAGGCAAGCTGTAGAGTATGTGCCACAAGCCTCTCCACACAAGCAACTCCAAGAAACAAGGGCTGTTTATGAAGGTATCCAGTTTTACAATATATTGTATGTATGATGAAAAGTAAGACAAAATTGATACAGACAGACACACAAACATATACAAACACACATACTCAGATATAAAGGAAGAAAAACTAATTCTTCTGGAGTCATGATTTTTTTTTTTTTTGAGACAGGGTCTTACTTTGTAGTTCAGGCTAGCCCTGAGCTCACTATGTAGCCCAGGCAAGCCTCGAACTCAGCGATCCTCCTGCCTTTGCCTCCCCAGTGCTGGGATTACAGACATAAGCCTGGCATTTGTGATATGTGGTACTGATTGCCGGTGGGCATGAGCCACCATGCCTAGTATTGTTGTATGTGGTTACCAGAGTTCGAATCAGGGACCTTGTGCTTGCTAAGCAGGTGCTGGAACCACTGAGCTAAATATCCAGACCCTGGAGTCATAATTTTGAACTGTAAACAAGGACGAAAATAACAAGCTTTTAAAATTTCTTTTCCCTTCTTTGTCCATTCAGCACTGGAGATTGAACCTAGAAGATTGGCACTGAGCTAAATCCCCAGCACTTTTTTTGTTTCTTTTCTTTTTCACTTTTTCACTAATTCAGAGTCTTGTTGAGTTGCCAGTTTGCAGGCTGGGCTGGATACTGTGATCGATTCACCTCAGCTCCCCAGGGTGCTGAGAAGACAGGCCTGGACTCTCAGACAAGCCCCTTTCACTGAGTAGGTTTATTCTGTTCTCTTTCAGTACTTCCTTTCTCATTACCAGTAGATAGTTCATGCTCATGTCCTATGTCTTTGTTTCTAGACAGTTTTTCATGACTGGAGAGAAGGAAGGAGAGAAAATAGACCATCAAAAGGTGAAGGCTGGAGAAGGGTTGCTGCTTACTCTGTAAATAATAGGGAACTGCAGACACTTGTCTTGAGCTCTCTTGTGTCAAAGATGGATTGGAGTTAAGTTCTTGTTGCACAGGGCTCATCTTTAAGTCACCAAATTTTTTTAATGCTAATAAAACACTAACATCAAGATCTGCAAAGAGCACAGTTTTTTGGACCTAAAATACTAGACTGGGAATCAAGGCCAGGCCTCTTCTCAGCTTTGCAAAATCTGCTCTTGTCAAAAAGTTAGATTTGATTCATAAAATCAAAGGTTCTCCTCATTCCTCACCCAAACTCTGTGTGTGTGTGTGTGTGTGTGTGTGTGTTTCTTTGTTTCCTTGCTTTTTCCTCACACTTTTTGTTTGGTGAAGGGGTGAAGTTTTGAAACGGGTCTCACTATGTGATGAGCCTGGCCTTGAACTCATGGAGATCCTCCTGTCTCAGTCTCCTGAGTGCTGAGATAACAGATGTGAGACATCACCGCAGTTGTTCTTCCTGTTCTTTCTCATCATATCGGTTAGGCTAAGTTACTGCAGGCTCTTCGGTAATTCACATTATTCTCATGTTCCTTTTTTGACCTGTCTTCATTAGGAACTCTCGCTGTGGTATTTTAATCGGCGGTGCTGAGAAGGCGTATCAGGCTGTGCCGAGCTTCTGCCTTCCTGACTCAGAAGTTCTTAGCGGTTTTGAATTCTCAGCTGATGACATTCAAAGCCTTATGTGCTTCTTGCATAGCAGAGGGGAGTGAGGCCAGCTGGATAACTGTAACGTGAGGAATGGCCAGAAATTAAAAAAAAAAAAAAAGATCATCATTCCGAGCAATAGATGGGGCAGAATTAAACGCAAACATTTCCCTAATGAGCCCTCACTATCAGCAAAGCTCTGGCCTGTGGCCATGCTCATGTATGTATGCAGAAGAATCTCTTAGACTAATAACTGTCTTTTCTCTCTGCAGCAGTGGGGACCAAACTCACAGCCTCCTGCCTGTGGGGCAGACACCACACCCCTGAGCCGCAACCCCTGCCCTTGGCTTTCTCATGTTCTTCGTTTGAAGTTTGCAGAAGAGAATGCTGAGCTAACTCATCAATTTAACTTTCAAGACTCTACTTATCTTTGTTTTATCCACCAAACTCCTGTCCCCGTATTTTAAGATTGCTCTCAAGGACTCCTGTTTACTATTATTTAAGTCATTATGGTCCTAAGGACGTTTAGTAATTGATTTACAGATAAAACACTCAATTCATAATTAATTTCATTTAGCTCAATAATGGCCGAAGTCAAGTATGTACATATAATCTTCATATTTTAGATAGTATCTTTTGATTCTTTTTAAATTATGTTAATATGAAGTTTTCCAATATAGCACAAAGTAAATATGACACATCTTGGGCTGGGAGGAAGGAATCTATGCTACTGTACCTGCAGGGCTGTAATAATAACCCCCTTTATAACCCATGATTCCACGGTATTCAGATGTCAATACTGAGGCATGATGATCCAATTTGATATCTAGGAAATAATTATTATTCATAGACAGTATTAAGAATATTTCCAGGTGTATAATGTCAAAAATCTATATAAAATTAATTTCTAAAAGATTGTTTTAAAGTGTCTTTAATCATAGGAAGAATTTCTCAGTTGAACGAGCCTGTCTTTCCTGGGATCTTCTCACACCTGGGAAGATCTTTGGGAACAGGAAAGCTGGAGCAAATCGTCTCTGGTCCCCTGGCACTGGACTCTGAGGTCACCTGGGAAGGGCCAGGGAGAACTGAGAGACCACCGGTGTTGGGCACTATGAATGGGCCCATGTGGGCAGAGAAGGATGGGTTCCAAACTGGCATGGTGTCTAATATTCTGATCATCTCATACTCCGGTCTGGTGCCCACAGACTCATGTCTGAATGTTACCATAGGCTCAGGGTCAAAGAATGCATAATAAATATTTAAATAGTCATTCAACTAACATCTTATGGGGCAAGGTGTCTCCTGCCACGGCAGCTGACACCAAATCCACTGGGGGTGAGAGGACAGCAGCATTGGCCTCCAGGCACCCCTTCACGCTGGGCTTCCTCCGCTTCCTTGAGACTTGAGAAGGTGTCAGTATGAGCAACACATTTCGAGGACAGATATGGCTGTCAGCGTGCAGAGCAATAGGAACATATCACTGTAGAAATCAAAGAGTGAAATAGGAAGAGAACATGCAGAAGGAAAAGGGTGGGTAGGGGAAAGTAAAGACAGGAAAAAATTTGATAGTTAAAAAAAAGGAAGCAAAGCTTATGTGCATAGGGTTGGGGTTGTAAGGAGGGAGGGCAGGAGAAAGGGGAAAGCTTGACAGTCAAGATGTGTCATAGACAAGTAGAAATTCTCAACAATGAATGTGACCATAATGTACATATAAAGTGTACCAATAAAGTCAGTTTTTTAAAAAAATAAGACAGAATAATAGTGAGCAAGTAACACTCAAAAGGACACCTGCCCAAGACTTGTGGAAATACTGGAAGAGCTTGTGGAGGAAGAAAGCTGCTCCATAAAGTCATATGAAGCCAGAGTCAGTCAGCAGATAGTCACTTTTAAAACCATTTTATTTTGATTGACTTAGCTTGGGAATAAGCATTTAAAAAAATTTATGTCCATATTAATGTAGGGCTTCATTTTATGTCAAATATGATAGAAATAGTGTGTAATCCAAAAAAATTTTAATTGAATTCCTTATTGGTACGTTATATACACAGCTCACAATCACACACAACATTGGGGAATTTGTACCAGTATGTGACACATTTTTACCCACATCCCTACCCATCTACACCCTCCCCTCCCCCTATATACATATTCTTTTATTTTATTTTTTCCAAACCATATTTATTCCATCCCCTCATTAGATTCCCACATCAAATTCCTTTTGGATATTCCCATTCTACAAAAACTATCATACATTCTAGAGCTCCTTTATAACTATAGGTGCTCATATCAAAGAAAAGATCCGGTATTTGTGTATCTGTGATTTATTTCACTTATTAGTGTGTCCTCCAGGTGTATCCATTTGCACATAAATGAATAAATCTTGTCATTCTTTATGGCAGAGTAATACTCCATTTTAAAAAGAAACCATGTCTTCTTTATTCAGTCTCCACCTGATGGGTATTTGGGTTGTTTCCAAGATTGGGCTATCACAAACTGAGCTGCTATGAACAAGGGTGTACATTTATCTTTCCAATGTGATTTTTTAAAATTCCTGACCAGAGGTCCCATTTGACCCTACTATCCCCTACTAGGAATATACCCAAAGGAATTTTTAAAAAAAACATTTTTTATATTATAACAGAACTACTCACAAATTGCTTTGAAGTTATAGGTTCTACAAATAAATTATCTTAAAATAATATTCTTCTAGATGTTTTTCTAAAACTGATTTATAGAAACATTGTATAAAAATCTCTCTCCAACTATACTCTCTTCTAAGATTTATTCTTTTTTTTTTTAATGGCTGTTGTGGTTGATTTCAAAATAGCTCCCATGTTCCCCACCTTCCTCAGTTTAGTCTCCTCATCTTGTGTAAAGATTTAGTTTATTTTTTTATCCTCTCATACATTGCATTGTATTAGGAGCATTAAAAAATTTGGCATAGGGCCGGAGGGTTAGCTCAGTGGTTCCGGCGCCTGCCTCGCAAGCGCAAGGACCTGAGTTCGATCCCCGGTTACCACATATAATGCTGGGTGTGGTGGCTCACGCCTGTAATCCCAGCACTCGGGATGCAGAGACGGGAGGATTGCTGAGTTCGCGGCGGCTTGCCTGGGCACCATAGTGAGCTCAGGCCCAGCCTGAACTACAAAGCGAGACCCTGTCTCCAAAAAGCAAAAAAAAAAAAAAAAAAAAATTTGGCATACATTGAATACAATATAATTCTGTAGTGGATTGATGCTGTTCTTTGTAACATGAAAATTAGTAAAATAGAAAATAAAATTCATGGGCTGTGTAAGTTTGATGTTTATAGAATAAACATATTCCATCCTGAACTTTGCCATGTATTAATATTGAAGAAGCAAAGATGAATAAACATGCTTTCTGTATCTTATTATAATTATGTGGCAAGAAGCTAGAAAAAACAGAGAAATGAACTATCTTGCATTTCAGAGACAAGAATACATTGTTTTGATCCTTTCTTAACTGAAATATATTTGCTAGGAGAAATAAAGTTTGCATTGACTTGTAGATCAAAGAAACTTTGTCCAAGGGGTCTTTCCAAAATGAAAGAATAATCTATAATTTGCTATTTCTTTTTATCAAAGTCTTCCCCAGACAAAATGTGATAAGCTTTCCATTTTCACCTCCCTTACCCTATTTTGGTTTTTACTAGACTTCAGTTTACCAGTATCACTGGCTTGTCTATAAGAACTCTGTACTCTTCCTCTAAAGATGTTTGGAAAACATAAAAGATTTTGCTAACTGGATTGTGACTATTTCTTTCTAACATATTTTAGAAGCTCCTTCAGGGTAGAGGTTTATATTTCTTTGCTTGTTCTCTATTCTCAGTCCTGACCGAGTGCTGTCCTGCAGCACGAGGATTCATGCTGTCCGAGTTTTACTCCAGTCCGAGAATGTCAGAGAACAGAGGAAAGCCACCTGGGATTCCTTCATTCACAATGCCAGCCTGGCTCCCCCAATCGACTTGCTTCACAATGCCATGTTCTAAGCATGTTCTTCTGTGATGATGATTGGGCGAGAAGGCCTACTACAAGCTATTTTACCTCCTGGACAACGCTGACCCTAAAAATCTTCCTTCAGTTTGTTTACGTAGCTTAGACTTTGTAGTACTTCCTAGCTGACTCTCTTCTATACTTCCTATGACTCATCTTCTAATTTGTAATTCCATACAGTAGGGATGCTAGGATAATCCTTAAAGTAAAACTGACATTAACCTCAAGCTTTCAGGGGAAAAGAAAAATTTAAAAAGCCTTAGGCTCAGAAGAAAGCTGTTGGACAGGATTGTAAAACCTTGCCTGGGTCAAGGTCAAAGCGAAGCACAGGAGCCAAGTCCCGGAGCAGGAACACAAATGTCGCCTGTCGTCCTGGTGTTCCCAGCCAGCATTCACCGCCCCGAGGAGTGTCTTCTTGTTAATTTAATCTGAAGAGGAAATTTTGATCTATTGATGCTGAATTTCTCCCGTCTTATTCTACAAATTAAAAATAGATGATGCTGAAATTGAAACTCCATTTTTTTCTCCCAAAACTCTGAATATCTCTGAAAAGAAAAGAAAATGGGAACTAAACACTATTGGTTTCATAGTGCACAGTTAAACAACGTGTAGCTTATCTTTAAGTTAGTATTTCATACAAGGAAGACTTGTAGTACAAGATTAAAGGTTGTGAGGATTTAAAACCCATGAATTTATTTGTCAAATCAGAGGACTTCAAAACTGTATGTGTTTGAGTGCTAATATACACACATGTGCTTGTGTATATTATAACATATATAATTTTGAGGCTATTTTCATTTCTTAAGTCTTTTTGGTTCCACAAGACCATAATGTAGACTAATAAAGGTCTTGATTTTTTTTTTTTTTTAAGTAAGAAGCACCCTGGAGGGAGGCAGTATGAGAAGAAAGTTTGCAGACATATTTAAATTAAGCTGGTCTTTACCTCAGTGGAATTCCACTCCTAGTAGCACAGGGAGTTCAGGAGTTCACAAGAGCATAGAATCCCGATATAAAGTCACAGGAAAGTTATGTAAATGTTAGAGATAGCAAAAGCAGTTTTTTCATTTTCTACCAGTCCCTCTAACAGCACTGTATTTGGCCCTAAGATTTTTGTTTCATTTTATCAAAGTTTGCAACAGTTTTATAATGTAAAACCAAGTTTTGTACATCAAACTCTAAAGACAATTACATAACAGCTCCTGACTTATATAACTCATCAAAGATAGTGAAATATGAAGTATTATATAGGTAATAATCTGGATTTTCCTATACGGTTAGATTTTTTTAATTTTATTTTTTTATGTTTAGACAGGGTCTTGCTTTGTAGTACAGATTGGCCCTGAGCTCACTGTGTAGCCCAGGCAAGCCTCGAACTCAGCAATCCTCCTCCCTCTGCCTCCCGAGTGCTGGGATGACAGGTGTGACCCACCATGCCTGGCACTGCGGTATGTAGTACTGATTGCCGGTGGGCGTGAGTCACCACGCCTGATACTGTTCTATGTGGTTACCAGGATCTAACCAGGAACGCTGTGCTTGCTAGGCAGGCACCAGAACCACTGAGCTAAATCTCCAGCCCCTAGAATTGAAATATTTAAATATTTTTAATCGTAAAAGATGACTAGTGTGAAATTGGATTTGAAAAATAGAATATAAGTTATTTGTCTAAGCATCAATTTATTTATGTAATGTTTCATTCCAAACTCTTGACTTATAGAAACAAATTATATATTGGGCCAGAGATTTAGCTCAGTGGTTCCAGCGCCTGCCTCATAAGCGCAAGGCACTGAGTTCGATCCCTGGTAACCACATACAATGCTGGGCGTGGTGATTCACACCCACCAGCAAACAATACTGCATACCACAGTGCCGGGTGTGGTGGCTCATGCCTGTAATCCCAGCACTTGGGAGGCAGAGGCAGAAGGATTGCTGAGTTCAAGGCTTGCCTAGGCTGCATAGTGAGCTCAGGGCCAGCCTGAACTACAAAGCGAGACCCTGTCTCAAAAAAAAAAAAAATTATATATGAAAATTTTAGGAATTAACAAGGTGCTCATAAATTAACTTTTATTAAATATACTTTTAGTGCCTGAAACTTTAACATATATCATCTCACTGAATTCATTCTACACTGTCAGGCTTTTATTTTATTTTTAGTTTTAGAAGATATGAAATCTCATGTAGGTACTTACTTGGCCATTATCAAAAAATAGATAAATGGCAGAATTTGGGTAATTTCTGATTTTGTAATTGTTTTTCTAGAACTGCTCCGTTCCTTTCTCTTTAGTTTAGCATCATGATCATATCTTTCAGCCTATCAAGAGGTTAGACCCAGGCAAAATTTCCTGTTGAGTAAAGTAGGAAGACAAAGCTTCAATCCAAATATTTTACAAGATTATATTATCCTCTCATTTAATGATAAATTCACAATATGTGAATTATATGCCAAAAGCTCTATCACTATTATAAACTAATGGCATTTTAAAAACCATCCAAACGTTATTTACTGTCAAGTTTATCTCCTTCCAATCAAGATCCAAAAGAAATAAATGTGACTGTCCTCGTGAAGGTTCTATTTAATAATTTTTATTTTCTGTTCTCTGCGTTACATGCAGGAATTATGAATACTGGAATTATGAATACTGTACTATGTGAAGCATATGGAATTGGAAGTTTCTTTGAAAATAATTCCCTTTACTAATGCAAAAATCTGACAATGTATAAACAGAATTAGCTGAAGTTTTATCTAATTTCAGGTAAAAAGAACAAATTTGAATAATTTCTATGCTTGACAATTATGTAACTTATTATAAATTACTATTATTCCAAAATAGACTATAAGTGTAGGCCATTCATGGGAAGAAAGCTTTTCCCAAAAGGAGTCAGCTCTGTCCAGGCCAAATGACTGTTAAGAACTTGTAACTAGGAAGCGCGGGCTCCACAGCTCTCCCGTGTCTTCCCCCTCTGATTCGGCGTCACCTCCAGTGTGTCCCCAGGCTGCCAGCACGGTCTGAATCGCCCTGACCACGTCCTGCCCTGGTGCCTGGGAAGCACCCGGGCCCTCAGATAGATCACTGTTCGTTAAGCTTTGACTTGTTATGGGAGTGACTCACGTGCTTATAGACGAGAATCCAAATAATCAAAATTAAAAAGAAACTTGCAAGAGACAGCATATTTGTTGCCAAACTAACAAAATATATTGTAGCAAAATAAATTTTTTTTAAATCTTTTTGGCTATGAAGCTGCTGAATGTACCAGTTCTGTAATAACGTCTTGTGTCTAGAGGATATTAATGGAAGGTAGCGATGTCTTGATGAGGGAATTTTTCTCTGTTGAAAATGGAAGTCAACTATTTTTTTGAAACAGTTTACTTTTAATCTTTGTTGTTGTTGTTGAAAGCATGATTGCACTAGGGAAAAAAAAAGTTTTGAAAAGAGAAGTTTTTAAATCCTTTTGTTCCCTCGCTACAAAAGAAGGCAGCTCATTCTGGCAGCACATGGTATTTACATTCTTAAAAGTTAATACTTAGGTACTTAATACTGCTATAAAAACCACAGGGAACGTGAGGGAAGTGGAGCTATAAGAAAAGCACCTACAAATCTTGTCACTGATCCAAAAAGAAAAAGAAAAGAAAAGAAGAAGCAGCAGCACAATTTCATGCATGTCAAGTCATTAAGAAAAGCTTAGAGGCTACAACAGTAAATATAAACGTTAACCTTGAAAAGAATTATTGAAATTTGCTAGTAGAAGTGGCCAGTAGAAGTATTGTGGATTGCCAGTTATTATTAAAAGATGGAACGCAAGCTATTTAAAATGAACAGAAAGTGAGCAGATCAGACATGGATGGATGTGGCTCATAACACATCAGGAACCGAGGAAGCGGGGATAGGTGGGGTCCTGTGTGTGCCAGTCCTTTACCAGGCTTGGCTGGGCACAGGGTACAGTTCCCTCATTCACCTGATATTTATCGTGGATGAAACTGTATGTAAGCCAATGTAGAATTCACATCATGTTCAAATAATCCCTCAAGATGTTTTTTTTTTTTTAAAAACTCATATTTATTTTCTTCCAAAGAAATATTTTATTTCTTCTATTTATACTTCAGCAGCTCAGTGACCTGGGACTCCATGGGCAGAATCAGACGTGGCCAGGTTTCCTCTCTCACAGCGAGATAGAAATCCAAGTGATCAAGTGAAAAAAGTTACGACAGGGTCACACTGACCTGGAGAGAGGATTTCTCCTCACTTGGCAAATCAGAAATGAATGGTACTGGAGGCTACTGCTTTGTAATCAAGCGTTAGTTCCTTATGTCAGTGAGAAATTCCTCAAAGGTCATTTTCCTTCTGTGGCTTCCGCTGGAGTTGGGTTGTCATTGTGCTAATACTCAGCTGCTTCTCATCAGTTCACAGAAACAGCCTCCTTCCTCACAGTAATGTGAAATCCTCCCTCTTCAGTAATGATCTTTGAAACTATGGTAGCGAAAGAAAACAAGAAACAGCTCTGTCTCAAAACAACATGTTAATTTTTGGCTGATGGTAAATTGTTTTTATGCTTTCTCAAAAAAAGGCTTAAAATCCTTTAAAATAACATTCTACATTCAAACAATGGAATTTGTTTTTCTAACATTGTTAACATCTTTGTAAGTATTACAAACATTCAAATGAAAACAAAAATTGGAGTTTAAGGTAAAGTTTGTATATTGTTGATTACAAAAAGCATGCTATTTGCACATTTCTATTTAATAAAATCATACCTTACATAAATCATAATGAAGTATGAATAAATTGTTGTGAGCATAAATATATATTTAAGACAAGCATACTTTTAATAATGACACTTTGATTCAAAGCCTAGATATTGCATGAACTGTCATGATCTTAATATAGCTATATGATTAGCATATGTAAGGTAGAGGTAATTATTGCTTAGATAGCAAATGTAGTTTACTCATTCTTAAAGAAAAATCAAGATATTAACTAAGGAAAAAGGTGTAGATCTTTTATTCATTAGTATTTGTAATTTCTGACCCTGCTCCCAATGTTATGAGAGGATTTATAGCTCACTGACTAATTCCTTGGCTATAACCTTTTTAACTACACGTTGAACACCACAAATATTACTGATGAGTATACAGGTATGTATTAGTATACGTATGTATGCTTACATTTCGATACATAGATAGGTACATTTGTTGCCTCGATAGATTCTTGACTCTCCGTTCAGACTCTACCCCTTGTGATTTTTGAGGGAGACAGCTACTAACAGGGATATTAAAATAATGAACGAGAACGAAGAACGTGGGCTCTGGAGCCGCTTCTTAGCTCCACTACCATGGGGGAGAAACTTGCTCTCCCTCTCTTTCTGCTTCACGTTTTTCCCACGTTGAAATGGGGATCACAGGGGCACCTCCAGCCAAACGATTCCTTAGGGATTTAGTGAGGTGTGTGCGTCCTCGCAGTGCCTGTCTCCTGCCGCAGTCCTCGTGATGGTGATGATGATGATGAAGGTGAGGTACTGACCGACTGGGACCCTTGCAGACCCACTTTTCCTTCCTTCCTTCGATATAAAGTAGTGTAATTGTGACTGTAATTTTATTTAAACAGGCTGCGTCAGAATCTCGTCTGTCGATAGTGGGATGCCAATGCTATCCTGGCTGGAAAGCTGTGATTTAAATATTAATTTGTATTTAAATGTTTACATTGATAGTATATTAAATAGCTCTGTCCACGTTTCCAAATAAATATGCATAATTTTATTTAATAGAATGAGATAAAACATGTTTTTAAACTAAGTTTTAACTGATACACTCAAATATAAAATTGTATATTTTACTGGGAGATGTTCTTTTTGGTATGCATATACATACATACACATATATGTGTGTGTGTAGTACATGATCAAGTTAAATATATTTATTTCCTTCAACATTCATCATTTCTTTATGATTAAATTTTTCAATACCCTTTGTACCAGCTCTTTGAAATACATTGGTGTCACCCATATTCTGGGAAATGATTTGAAAACAAATGTATCAGTTGAACATCATGGTGGACAACATGGCGGGTGGTATTACCCGCCCTTAGGGAATCTGAGGCAGGAGGGTTGCATGTTCAAACCCAGGTTGGACTTATGTCATTACAAAGGACTTGTCTCAAAATTAAAAACAAACAAACAAAACAAACAAAAACTGAGGATGTAGTTCACTGTCAAAGCACTCAGTCTAATCCCTATTTCCATCAAAACAATACAAAACAAAAAATAATGTAGGTCCAAGTGTATAGATTCTGAGGTATTTAACTAAACAGTAGAGTTTCATATTTTTCTTAATTAATATCTTAATTTAAAGCTGAGAAATTGTAAATTGTTACCTTCAGAATAGAGCTATGAAACAGTTACAGTCAACAATCTATTAAATAACATTCCCTTTTCTTCCCCCAAACCCCTCAAGGAAGCAAAATATTCTTTCATCTTTAAAAAGAAATTGCCTTGCCGATCTAGTACAGACACATGAAATATTTATCCCTATTTGTTATCCTGATGTCAGGAGCTTAGATTGCTTGTCCATGGGGCAGGACATTTTCCTATCATTATAATAACAAATGTAATGGTTTTCTAATAGCTACAACAGCTAATATTATCAATTTTTAAATCATTTTATAACATTAATTCTCAGGAAAAGCAATTAGATGCAAAGGAAAACCAAAAAAGATCAGAGAGATAAGGCGGTAAAAATAGATGTGCCCAGAAACCACAGTACATCTCGCTGTCAGATGCCACCGAGGTGAAGCCAGAGATATCCAAGATCAGACAAGGGAGAGAGTCTAGCTTTAGTGACGGTGTGCTAAGTTTCAACTATGGCCCTATTCAAAGCATTTGAATGACAGATTTGAATATCAAGCTAGAAAAGGATATTTGTTCCACTTGTTTTGACTGTCATTTTGCCAATTTCCTTAGAATTTTAC
>PVIC010029393.1:0-22719 GCA_004025085.1 Thryonomys swinderianus
GGAATAAATCTAACAAAGGAGGTGAAAGGCCTCTACTCTGAGAACTACAGGACTCTGAAAAATGAGATAGAGAGGATATCAGAAAATGGAAAGACATCCCTTATTCCTGGATAGGAAGAAGCAACATTGTCAAAATGGCTCTACTCCCACAACTACTATACAGAGTCAGTGCAGCTCTGATTGAAATCCCAACACTGTACTTCACAAAGCCAGAGAAAATAATCCAAAATTCATCTGGAACCACAAGAGACCTAGAATAGCAAAAAGCAATTCTAAGCAACAAGGACACGGCAGGGTGTATTATGATCCCCTACTTAAAACTGTACTATAAAGCCACTGTGATAAAAACTGCATGGTACCGGCAAAGTAATAGACCTGAGGACCAGTGTAATAGAAGATCCAGAAACAACTCCAGATATATTAAACCACCTTATTTTTGACAAAGGAGCCAAACATCCTCAGTGGAGGAAAGAGCCTCTTTAACAAATAGTGCTTGAAAAATCGGGCTTTAATCTGCCAAAAATTAAAGCTAGGCCTATCTCTTTCACTGTGTACTAAACTAAAATCACAGTGGATTAGATACTTCAACATTAAAGCAGAAACTAAATGTGCTGCAAAACAGGTTTGGTAAAACGTTGGAGACATTGGGCTAGGGAGAGACTTTATGAACAAAACCTCTATAGCACGAGAAGTAGCTTATTCATGCTGTATTTCCCCCAAGTTTCTTAAAAGACACTATCAAATATTTTAAGTTTGAGTTTTCAAGTCCAGAACAGTTTCTTCATGAGACTTTGTATTGGTTGCATCTTTACTGTCTTCCTCCTGCCTCTAATTATAAATATTCCTTCAAGGTCAGTTTCTTTGTTCCTTATTTCTTTACTTAATGCTTCTCTAACTCATTGATAATCAGATTTTTTAGCTGCTTTATTAAGATATAATTCAAATGCCATCCAGTTCATTCCTTTAAAGTATGTAGTTTACTGATTTTTAGTATATGCACAGTTGTATGTCCATTAACTATTCTTAGAAATTTTTTGTTACCAAAAGGAGAAAATTTTCACCTCTGAACTCTTAACATTGCAGTCACCTACAACCCTTTCCAAATTTGGGGTCACTCATTTTTCTGTTTCTACAGAGTATAGTAGTCCACGAATTTCATTTAGTTGGGATGACATACTATGTGTTTCTTTGTGACTGGCTTTATAGTGACAATTTTGCCATCAGTAGGCAGCTTTCTCGATAATTTATTTATAGACAGAATTCTTATGCTTTCTAGTATCGAACTGACAAATATGTGTCCTACATAAATGTAACATAGAGGCATTGACTTTCTTTTTTTCAGTTAGTTTTCTTGTTTTTATTCCTCCTTTCAAAACACATGACATCATAGATCCTATTATTCTCTGCCAAATCCTGAGTTATTGTAACTGCGCATGTGTTGGTAGTTGCTTTATGCATTTTGAATGAATGCTTCTCTTACTACATATGCCAGTTTATCTTCTCTCTATTGTCACAACAATAAACCAAGCTTTTAAATTACTCAAGTTCTTGTATGACTATATTCCCACTCCAAAGCTAGGAAACCTCCAATGTATTATTAAAACATTACTTTCCTGTTGAACTTTGCCAGGGGAACAGAATTGTGAAATTGAAAGAATACAAGATTTAATGCCCTTACGGTCTGTGTCCAAGCCCTAATTCAGTTTGCTTCCTGGTGTGTGACTATGTGTATGTAGATTATATGTTTTTTTAAATCTTCTTCCTCTTGTGTAAACTAGAAGAGCTGATCCTAGTAATGCTTTTCTACAAGTATTGAAGAGCTTTCCATACCAATCATAGTACTTTATACCGCAGGTTCTCAAAAGTTTTGAGAAAGATATTTAAATGTTATGTATTTTCAAACACTCTCTAATTGAGAAGGGTTAACTGATTAACTCTCTTTCCAGTCGTAAGACAAATGGATACACTGAAGATCTAAGCCATTTTCTAGACACCAGAAAATTTGTAGCCTGTAGGCTTAATATAAAACTGAGTGCCATGATTATAATGGAGCAGTCTAATTGAGGAAATGATTCCCTGTTTCAAATGTTACAGGCTATTTTTAAACGTTTTGGAAAGATGGATCCATTGCTTCCATTTGTGCAGTCTCACCCCACAAACTGGCTTCCTCCTAGTAGCAGTGGGGCCGTGAACTGAGCAGCTTATGACTCAGAGATCTGCCCTGCCTTTGATGGCCTTGTGTCGCCCTCTGAGGCCTTCTAGCCAAGGAGTTGCTCCTGCTCTGCCAGCGTGGGTCTGAGTCCCGAGGGATTTACAGATGCTGGGGGGGGGGGTCCCCTTTCCTCCTTGTTTCTTAGCAGCGGCAGAAACTGTACCCCAGAGGGAAGAGGGAGCAGCCTTAGCTGCCCTGGGCTAAGCACCTCTTTCTTTTCCTTGTGGAGCCTGGGGGTGGGTTATGGATCCCTGCTAACTGTGCAAAGAATTGCTTATTTTGAGGAATTGCTGTGGAAGTAAAATTGTAGCTTTAATTGGACTAACAGACTCTTGGTTGCTTGTATGATTGAATTGTTCTTTGGGTTCTTTTTAACGGGGCTCTAAACATTGGCTTTTATGTCTCTTTTTGTAGTCTGTTTTCTGCATTGTCTTGAGGCTAATCATTTTATGTAGTGACAGCATCATTATCTCATATGTAATTTTTCTTTCTTACCTTTTCACTTTTTTTTTTTTCCTTTTTGAGGCAGGGTCTCGCTTTGTAGTTCAGGCTGGCCCTGAGCTCACTATGGTGCCCAGGCAAGCCGCCGCGAACTCAGCAATCCTCCCATCTCTGCCTCCCGAGTGCAGGGATTACAGGCGTGAGCCACCACGTCTGGCATTGTGGTATGCGGTGTTGATTGTTGGTGGGCGTGTCTCCACGCCCAGCATTGTATGTGGTTACCGGGGATTGAACTCAGGACCTTGCGCTTGCGAGGCAGGCACCGGAACCACTGAGCTAACCCTCCAACCCTCAGTTTTTTCTTTTTGCTGTTTGCTGGAAATGGTTTCCTCTGACCTCCAAAGCCTTCCTTGACCAAGGAGACCCACAGTCATTGCGTCTTGTCTGAACCTCTGTAGATTATCTAACCATATGTTAGTTTTGGATGAAATTATACCAATACTTTCTACACCTGTTTGTTTCCAACAGAGCCTATCATGTTAACTTTACACACAGAATGTGGTCAGTACACATGTCTGAATGGATAAAGAGAACTGTGTTGTAAAGTCATAAAACTAGATCCTATTAGTAAAAAAATCTATTTTAGAAGATCAAGTTTGGCAATTTGAGTAAAAATTATAAAATAAGAACTCCACTTTAAAACCAGAGATAGAAAAACACAAAGAAGAAGGAAACAGTTTATCAGTTAATTAAGTACCAAAGTTGACCATCTTTATATGCAGGCGATGTTCCTATGCTCAGTTCAAGTACGAATGCCAATGCTAGCTACGAATAGTCTTTTTGAATAGATAAGTAGCTCCGGGTCAGCAGCAGACTAAACATACTGCTTGTCTGTTTCCTGGTTAGTATCCTGAAAGTTGCAGCTATAACTAAAGGTCGCTGTGATAGCCTGGAACTTGCATGATTCTGGCTTCCAGGAACATGATCCTACATGATGAAGCTGCTTTTGTTACTGCTTAAGCTTTTAAACTAATGAGCCATCGTGACCCTTTGGGATATTCTTTCCCAAAGGTCCCAAAGCATAGAAGAATGACTTAATGCTAAAGACCTTGAGTATCAGGGCACCACTATTAACAAGCTGTAAACTACATTTAGGTGGCAGGATCCTGTGTATCAATGCTTGTCCAGTCATGCATTCACTAGGCATTCTCATTCAAATTCAAACCACTTAATATTGATTAACTGATTTTACATACAGTTACATGGTCTCCCATCAGGTCATATCATTGAACTTGTGTGTCTGTGTATGAGTGAATCTACTGTGCTTTCTAAATCCTTTTTGCTCAACTTTGTGAGTATGTTAAGAAAAGTAGAAAGCATTATTTCTTCACTCGGAATAATGTGATTTTTGTGAACGATTTTTGGTGATTGACTCCAAGAGTCCTTTTATAAAGCAAAATGTTCAAAAGCTGTGATGTGGCCACCATGGACTTTAATAGTTATTTTTATTAATTTTATACTGAATACACAAATAGGCTTTGTAAATTAGAGGCCTTGTCACTTGCAGGCAGCTCCATGGTCTGGGTTCACATCTTTGGAAATGTAAACATCTAGGGATGTAGTTATTCTGTCCTCCTGGCACCTTAGATCTTGAGCTAGAGACTTAGTCCAGGTTGTTTGGTACCCTGGGGTCACAGCAATTAAAAGGACAGGCAGCGATAATCTCACTTTCATGGGATAACAGGAGTAAAATGCTTCTAGAAGAAGCGAAGGCACGTGTCCTCTTCCAATACTGGTTCAAAACTCAGTAGGTAAGGGCTTTTCATTAGCTGCACTGAGAAACCCGAGGATATTTGTCACCTCAGAGTTTTCTACAAGTGAGATTCAGAGAGCAGTTTCCCAGTGTATTTCTGGATTGTCAAAAGGCATCTGTGTGGTAGCTCTCACTAGTCCAGCTTTTGAAGTTGAGGAAAATGATACCCAGCAAGTGTGAATATTTGGTTCCAAGATTGTACAGCTAAAGTGGTTATTGTTTTAATAAAAATAAAATTTTATCTGGCTGCAGTCCTATCCTTTTCCCTGTTTCAAACTGAAATGAAGAAGAACAATTTCCAGGCATCTCCTGTCCTGAGATATCTTCCATGCATCAAACAGGGGATTTCGTTTTTAAAGAATCACTTTTTTACCTTACAGAATGTTGAAAATCTAACAGAAGGTGTATTCGCATTGGTGTCTGGGGTCTGGGTCAAGCCAGGAAAAGGAAAAAAAAATGAAGGTTTTCTTGTAATTTTCAAAAGAAAACTTCATAACCTTCTCATAGCAGGAAAGGAGCCTTTCTGAGAAGCAAAAGTATTTCAAAATGTGTTATTTTATGGCATTTTTTAACTTTCTCAGACAGACACATGTTGCCTATCTTCTCGGTGATTTTTGCTCTTCCAGGTTAACCTTTGGAAAGCCTTTCTGAGAACCAAGATCAGCACTGGTAAGAAGTCATGTAATAACACATCATGAGTCATCATGCATCTGGAGCCTAAAGATAGAATTTAAATAAAAAGAAACAAGCTAAAACTAGATGGTCAAATGTTACTGTCATTCAAATGGCACTTTTTCAGCCGGAAGTCAAATGCACAGGGAAAACAATATATTTTCTTTCTTACAATAAAGAATTCTTATGACCTGAGCAGATTAAGCCAAGCAGCAAATTCCTGCTTCCTGGGGGCACACCCCTCATTTACTCCACGGAAGAGCTAGAGAAATCCATCACATCACAACATAGTGAAAGAGTAATTGTATAAGACATGATAAAAATTTCCTTTGCCTTTTTTGAGAAGTGAAAAGTGAAAGAAAAAAAAAACCGAGTCAAGCATTTATTAACTACCACTAGCATTTCTGATTTAAGAGTCCTAGAAATAGCAAATGACATAATACTTTATATCTCTTCAAAATATACTTTTATAATTGTGAATTATATCAAACATTTGTTGTGGATGATCAAGTGGCTATCAACTGATTCCAAGATATTCATTCCAAGAAGAAAGGAGAGAATATTATGAAGGGTCATTCAAACTGGAGTCGAGAAGAGTTTTCACTTGACTTTGCATGATTTGGGGAGCACAGGCGAGGTAAAATATATATATGATCCCATTCATTTTCTGGGTACGTTCCCCGATGAATCATATGTGGTAGGAGAAACCTATCAATCTGAGATTCGAAACGTATATGTTTGTAAAGCACTTGGCAAGTTATTTTATATTGAGAAAATTCAAACTGGGCTGAGAGAATTGTTTGAAAGGGATCATGAGAGAATATATAGTTCTCCTTTAGTTTTATCATCTCATCACTTTCTAAATCCACTGTCTTATAAAACCTTCTATTGCTAAAGGCTTTTCAAGCTGGTTTTATGCCTCAAGGCTTCTCAGAAATCTGCCTAATTTCTATTCTTAGCTTCCCAGACTCTTTGTATGTATATATTTGCCTTTATTAAAGTGTATTTAGTTAATTCATAATTTTGTATTTGCTCTCCTCTTCTGAGGTGGAGGGTCCCTTGACATCACGTGTTTTGACTTATATTCTGGGCAGCTCTATACAAACCCAGCCTGGAACTGATATGTTGTTTGCAGAAAGAAATGTTGTTAGGTCTTATTGGAACTATGAGACATCAGTCATCAGTCTTGGATTAAATATGTTTAAGCAAGTTCACCTAAGTAATGGTGTTTCCCTTAGAGGAATTGAAAAGGATTGGGCCCTAATTGAATGGTGAATTTCATTAACTGCTAAATATAAAATGCCCATTTGTCCTTGACTTTGGAAAATCAATATTTTATATTGACAGGTAATCATTGAACTAGCTAAGCATACAATAAGAAAATTAAAAATAATGTTCACACGCATCGATGTACATTGGTAGCATCATTTAAAACAACATATATTATAGAGAACAGTTAAAGTAGAAAATACCAGAGCTTAAAACCCTATAGTAATAGAACCTTCTCCAAATGATTTATTCACTAACTCTCCAAAATAATGAAGTCAAAACTGGATTTTCTGTTCCCAAATGAACAATATCACTATAAACCACTAAATAACCCCAATTACAACTTGTTTAATTTAGAAATTGAGGAGCAAGTGGGATGGGGGAGTATGAGGCAGGATCCCCCAAGTGTGAGTGAGCCAGACACAGCAGACGCTCTGAGACCTCGCTCAGGCGTTTTCACAGTACTTTCAAGTTGCTTCACTTATACATCGTAAGATTTAGGTTTTTTTAACATGGAGATAAATACACTCCATTTCCTTCTTTGAAGTGTATAATAAAAAATTATATATATATATATATATATATATATATATATATATATATATATATATATATATATATATATATATATATATATATATGAAGCATCTTAAAGACCTAATAAGGTTAAAAACAGATTGGGATTAAATAGGACATCAAGAATTCTATTACCAACCTAAAATGTAATTCATTGCAGTAGAAGTGCTGGGAAAGAGATTTTTATATGTAGGTTTTTATTTATCTGTACAGGTCTCAACAGACTTAGTGAAATGTACGTATTACACGTGAAACGACTGAACTTGACCTCTTCACGTTCTTAGGGTTTTCTCATTGTGAGTGTTCATTACCTTTTAATGCTATGTAAAGCCATTCCGCTTCAGAAATGAGGCTTATTAATCTTTTAAGACCTTTAAGCAAACTTCTGTGCCAAAATACTCATTTTCTACTGAGTCGTGATCTGGGGTCATTCTTAGTTTCTCTTCCCTTCTAAAGCTACTAAGTCCAGACTGGTAAATCTTTCCTAAAATTATATTTTCAAAGCTCCTTTTCTAACACAATTTTTCTGATAAGAAACTTTGGGTAATTTTTTCATGTGTGCTAGATATGGTCCAAACTTCATGTTCATGTAAGATCCTTCAATCCTTTTTGTAATCGAAACGTTCAATCTGATGTTATCTCTTCTTTGAGCAATTAATCCCATAAATTTGGTATCCATGACTTGATTTATACTCTGTTCCTTACTTAGAAAATTCTTCCTTTCCCCCCTTTAGCCTATATAAATTATAATCGTTCTATGAACTCAACCAAAATTTCACCGATAACCGTTTAACATTATTTTCTCTTTATTCTGAATTTATAGTTCACTATCTCTAGTATTCATTTAATGCTTTCATAAAGTACTATTTTTCAAAGATCTCCATGTAAATACTAGAGTAAAAATATCATTTAATTTGCTTTTTATTACTATTCTAGCATGGCTTTCCTGATAGTAATAGTTCAGGAAATATTTATCATGTGTTAGACTCATAAGACAATTTTATACATTATCAGGTATAATCTAATGTGGAAGTTTCCAAGTGGTCCCCAATCAATAGCAGCTCAGGTAAATTGGCTATGCTGGTTTCTGTTAAGGTACAAAACAGAAGACATATGCTCAAGTAAGCAGATGCTTTAGACTTTATATATTTTTATGTGCAACCTCACACTCATCTCTCTTTTTATTGAGTAGATGCATTGATGAGGATTATGTAGTAATTTTTAAAAAGGAAAACATTAATTTAGCAGGTCATTATTGTGAGCTTTCATGAATGTTATTAGTAATTAGTTGAATCCTAAGACTTTGTGAAGGACCTACATTTTTGGCTGGGATCAATTAAGCTCATCATGCTACATTACTCTATACCTTTCCCTCATTTAGCTTTGTTCATTGGACAGGAGGTCCACCAAGATTCAGTGATATGGTGTAATGAGCAAAAGGCTATTTGCCTTTTGTGCTTGGATTTTAGAGCGTTTTCTTCTTGGTAGGTCCTGTCATCTCATGACCCTCAATAGCCATAACTATGTTCTGAAATGCCTAATGCCAATTATGACTGATATATTGTATTAGCATCTTCCTTTTACTACATCCAACAAGAATAGACTAGCTGGCAACATGACAGCTATGGAGAGATTGCAGTCATTCAAAGACCTGTTGGACAACATAGTTACCACTAACTGGGTCAAATTACTAGAGGTGGAAAAATAGAAAAGTGAGAAACTATAGCATTTTTCATTTCTGTCATAGAAACAGGTTCAGAACACTGAGGTCATTGAAAGCCCAGAATTCAGCCCAATTCTCATCAATGATTTCCTAATATGAAAACTTGAGTAAAGTGGTCAATGGTACATCTATGTGGGTGTGACTATTAGATACCTGAATGCATGTGTTGCACTCTGGGTTCGGACAAATACAGTACTTAGGATGTATTAGATGTTTACTATTAGCTTGGTAGAACTTTTAGTATTTTACTAATGTAAACTCTAATTCTCAGGTAGGTAATATCACTTTCATTGTCTCTAATCTGAACAAACTGAGATGTTAAGTATTATTTTCCCAAAGTCAAATCTCTACAAAGCACTGGGAATTGGTTTTTAACTCAGATATTCTAGTACTAAATTGTGTTCTTAACCATCATAGCTCTTTTCTGTTAGGAAATGGTTTTAATGGGACTTTTCAGGGTCAAATAACAGTTAAAGAGTGGTAAATACTACACAAATGGAAACTGTATTACTTAGGGCCATGTTAGGTGCAGTGACAGAACACCTGAAAATATATGATGGCTGGCCTTTATGGGGAGAGCACACACTGAGCATTCATTGCTCATGCATGAGAAGTCCAAAGAGTGATCCAGGGACCCCGATTCCTTGGAGCTTGTGGCTCTGTCAGACTCAGTGTGAGGCGTCTGCCCACCCTGGCTGTCTTCATCCAGGTGCCAGAAGAGTAAGCTCATGAATCATATATAGGAGGCTTTAATGGGACACTTCATGGAGAAGTACCTGTCATTTGTTTCTCCATTTCATTCCTTAATGCTGTGTCATCGAGTTACTGTGCACTCACTCGGGCAATTAGAAGGAAGTCTGGGAGGTAGAGACCCGGAAGTAAAATGGAGCAGTGGGAGGAACCGTTTTCATTTGTCTGCCACAACCACTGGTACAAACTCTTATTGTATAGGCTTGAAATCTACCTAAATCTAGTGGACTGTGGGTCAAATACCATAAGCAGGAATCCTACGATTTGGAACAGAAATTTAAAATAGCTTTATGATGGCTCTATGCATTTACCTTTTTAAAATGAATGATTTTGTGCCCTCATTGGAATAAAATTAAAAACCATTCTCACTTTTAAAATTGCAAATGAACATCATTTCTTCATTTAATGGATAGGGTAAAATAACACATTTGGAAGAAACAGTTTTATTTTTTAATTTTGTGTGATAATGAAGGGTTGAGAGATTAGCATTTATAAAATGTTGAGTTAAAAGTGATGAAAAAGTAGACATAAAGCATACTGCTATAGTTTTAAAAATATACTTAATAAATATTAAGAGAAATTCTCCAACTAACCTATAACATAATTGAGAAAAAAAATGCTTTGCTGATGTGTTGCATAAAGGCAAATATGAATAACACATTTACATTAATATTTTATATTGCAGGGAAAAAGAATTTTAATAGTGGTCTGTTTCCAAAATCCTAATGTGCTAATTATGAAATACAGAGATGGGGATCTAGGCATTTAACAACTTGCATTTTCTTCATTAAAGTGGGAAAGTGGAAAGATGAAAATTTTTTCCAGTTTTATCTCTTTTTATCTCATTCTCCATTTTCTAGAACACTCTAGACACAGCAGGCAAATGTCTGTGGGCAGAAGAAAATCTCACACAGGAATAGTAGCTTTAATTTCACTTGCTCAGAAATAAATGAACTTTGAACCTTAAAACAGAGAGAGAGAGAGCAGCCAGTGCCACCCTTATTCTATAACATGACTCTGTAATTATTTTCCTTGGACGTATATGAACATTTTTGCAGTGACACATTTTTCCAATGACACAAAATTACTAGTCAATTATAGCTGTGATTTACTCTGAACTCTTAACATTTTATAATACAAGATGTAGTCTTCACTCCTTTTAATGTGTTGATATCAAAAAATAGTGCCAGCTGGTGAATCATATTTGAACTTTGAATATTCACATTTGATACCCTGATTATACAGATTATGTAAAAGAAAACCTATAGGGACTAGACAGCTGTGGTGGTATAGTGGAGGGAAAGAAGTAGCTGAAAGATGCAGACTTGTATCAACACGAAGACTTTAGCCTTAATAACTTTACATATTAAAGAGTAGAAAGACCAAGCAGGAAGGCACACAGCTCCAATTGCAGCCCGTGGGAGGCTGAGGCAGGAGGGTTGCTGTGAGTTCAAGGTCATCCTTGGCTACATAGTGAGAGCCTGTCTCAAGGAATAGAAGGCATACATGCTATTTAGGGATTTGAACAATATTTAGACATTTCTAGGGACTGTAAACAGAATGCCTAAGAAGTTCTGATAACCGAAGAGTCTTATATCTCCATCATTTCTGTAGTTTTGACTCCAAAATTACTCATGAAAACGTGCGCTTTGTATGCCTCGCCCTAAGTGACTGTGAAAGGAAATTACGTGTGTTCTTACATTTTTTGAATTTTATAAGAAAAAATATAATCTTGGAGAAAAAAGGAGAGATGAGGGGAATAACTGAATGACTCAGGAGCCCTGCCTGCTGTTGTGCTTCAGGCACTTCTCACACAAGGTGGGGAGAAAGGTGGCTCTTGTGTGCTGTGGGGCGTGTGTCCGAGGCCCGTTGGTAGTGCCGGCTTCCGGCAGCCTGAGTGTAATTGGAATGTCTGAGGATCCTAATTGAGACGCTGATGGCTCTAAGTGCGAGTCAAAACTTCCTTCTGTTGCCAGCTGGCAAAACATCTGTCCGAGCCTGTATCAGAGGAAAGCTAACTTCCAGAGCATTGATGAGAGACAGTTATTGCTGTCGTGCAGAATTGTTATGGGATGGTCAGAGGGATTAACTGCGGACATTCCATGATATACACCAGAGATACTAGGACTGTTCATGTAAGACGGGGCTTCCTGGGAGGGGATAGTTACAGTGTTAGGATGTTTTCCCTGCCCTGTGTGTGTGTGTGTTTGCACAGTTTTCCACATTGTGTGGATTTATTTGTGTTCTTCCATAGAAAGCTCATAATCATTCTTTCAGCATCATTTTCATGTCTTGTTCCTCATACCTTCCCTTGGTTCATTTATGGGCTTCAGATATCAGCCTTTAAAAGCATCCCATGTGATAAAAATCCATAAAACGCAAGGCTTAAACCTTATATGTGTTTTCTTAAGTTAGGAAAGAAAAAAGAAACAATCGCTCCCAAATATTCCTGGTGAAAGGTTAAAAGATCACATGAAAATTTTTGTAGTGTTTTATATTTCCAAAGGTCTTCCTAAAGTTGTTTCTTATAATCAGATAAAAGGACAAGAAAAATAAACCTGGGAAGCTCAGTGGGAGAATTTATAATAAGAACACTGGTCTCCAAGTACCTTTTGTTTGAGCTCACCCACATTGGGATGGAGGGATATTAGAACCTCCCGTAATTTTGATTTATCATTAAAATATCTTTGAATCTTTTAAAAGAAGCTTAATATGCTGGTGTAATTTTCTGTAAATTTTTGAACTGGACATACATATTGTGGGGTTTTAAAAAAATGTGTATACTCTTTGCCATGTATGTTCATTTAGCCAGATATCAAAACTCTGAGTAAAAACTGGGGTCAGAAGGGGACTTTATGGAGATTTATGGAAATAAATGTTACATTTTCAAGTAAGCATTTCTTACTGCTTTTAACATGACCTTCACTGTTTTCCATAGACTGAAACCAGTGCAATTCTTAGAATTGATTTTGTGGTAGCTTGATCTTATATCAGAAGCGTTACATGGACTGGGTTACAGAGCCTCAGTCCCTGCGGAAGTCAGAGGCTAGGAGAGTGTTACGTGTCTTCATTGAAGCTGTTGCTATCCACAGAGGTCACAGACCATCATCAGAAAGGCATTGCCAGCCTGAAGTCTGGATTCCTGCAGTCTTGTCAACGTCCTGTGATCTGCACGAATAGGTCCGGAACATCCCTGCACCTAAAGAGAAAGAGGCGAAGGGTTTAGGATGTGGGAAGGAGGTTTAACGTTCTTCTGTTGCTAAGCTATCTATTGAATAAGGGCTTGACTAGGGGCTTAGCCATTTGGGAATAATGCATGAAATCTAGCTAAAATACTGTTGCACATAAGATAAGAAATTGAAAATGCAGCCAAACACAAATATATTTGGTTGAATATTATGAAAAGCTCAGTTCTTGGATATATAAGAATGAGGCAAGCCTCCTGGCTTTCTAGTGAAACAGGTTTGTAGTTTTAGCTTTTAACAATAATCTCACACAATACAGGTAAGGAAACTTTTTAGGAGTTACAGAAAAAGCTAATGAAGAACTAGGAAAAAACTCATTATTTAAGTCATGTATATGGCCGCTTAGCCAAAATTAACCAAACTTAAATTTAAAACTTACTGTAAAAAAAACTTTTTCTTGTAAGACACACTTTGACTTGCACATGTTAATTTGAATCAATTTTCATATGAATGTGGAATTATGAAAAATTTAATTTGGTTTGATAGATTGAGAATGTGGTCACTGGGTAGGGCGTTCATATTCAGGATATTATCATTCTTCTCAGCGATAATAAGAATTCAACTTTGTGCTTATTCTCAGGATGATATTTTAAAAGGACTAGTCTCTAAATACAAGCTGAATTGCTAAAGCAACATCTCCAAATATGGTTCACAATAGTTAGCTGGTTGTTAAAAGGCAGGTTTCTTGATAAAGTTACTGAGTAGTTCAATAAGAATTTCTGCTTATGGGGCAAAAAATATGTATTGCAATAAGTGTAATCAAATATGTATTGCAATAAATACCATCAGATAGTTTGTTCATTATAGTTGAAAAGGGACTCTTTAAAATGTGCAAAGTATGCCAGAAATGTGAAATTGAAACATTATTTTGGTGAACATTTATATTTGGAAAACAAACAAGTATCTGTAGGTATACAGCATGGACGTATATGTGGTTAATTAGTGAGACAAACATTATAACTAGTAAACTATGACACCTTATGTCCACTAAGTGCATATATATATATGTATATAATTTTTTGTGATACTGGGGATTGAACAACTCAGGACTTGGTACTTACAAGGCTGGCAGCAGCACCACAGAGCTACATCCTTGACCTTATCATCATAAAGTGTTTTCACTGTAGGGTAACCTACAAAAATTTGTGGTACAACTAAAGTGTTGTAGCAGCTTGTCATTATACCACTGTGGAATTATACAGAATACTGTGGAATCAAGTTCTCTGCACAAGTGAAGGACTGTTGATGAAAAGCAATCAAACTAGGCCTGTGAACAGAAAAATTTTCTCATATCAGATGCATTCGGTGTCTAAAATAGAGAATTGAATGAGTAGATAATTATTGACTTTTCATGAATTCCATTCTTGACATTTTAATAATCTTCAGTGTAGAAAAATACTTTCTTCTTTGTACGTCTGTAAATCCAATTATTTGACACATCTCAAAGCATTATTGTTCTGGTTAAGGATTTTGGGTTCTTTTAGATGTTTAAAAGACACATGTTAAAAAGTATTCTTTTGATAACTGTTGTTGCTCTTGAATATTAGGATTAGACATGCCAAAATATGCCTGGTTATTTACTAAATGATGGAGTTTTCCCTAGAAAAGAAGAAAATACATAGAACATTTTGAAAAGGAAAATATATTTTGAATTTTAAATATTCGAAGAGATCTGGATGAATACTTCCACAAAGTTCCTTTCTAAACAGACATTTTATTAATAACTTTTATTGTATGATAACATATAGTTAGAAAACTGTATACAATTCCATGAATTACAACTACAACTGACATCCTTATGATCTGTATTCAGTGGAAAGAATGGAATATTACTACCACCTGGTGTCCTCTCATGTCTCCTCAGTTATAAATTGTGATCTTGTTTTCAGAGGCTTTTCTTCATTTCTAAAAGCATAGTTCAATTTTTCCTTCTTACATAAGTAAAATCATACAATTAGCTGTTTTTTTTCTGTGAGTTTTTCTCAACATTGTTCTGTAAATTAATTTTTTCTTGTACTTCTTTTAATTCTACTGATAAAAATTCACAAATATTTTGTATTTATCCATTCTGCTTTGGATAGCAAAATGGGTTATTTTCAGATGGGGCTACTATAAAATGGTATAATGAATATTCATGCATATCAGTTTGTGTCAGCAAGTCACTGAAGCACATCTGATTACTTATCTACATACTACTTCTTTGTTCAAATAAAGTAGGAGACTGAAATCCTTTGACAAATATACAATCAGCGCAGTGAAATTGGAAGGCGGGATGTGGGTGAGGTAATTAGGTCACGAGAGTAGCCTCCTTGTGGTGGGATTAACAGCTTTGTGAAAGAGACTTCCAGCCATAGACATCTGGCCACACCTGTAATCTACCTTAGTGGGAAGGTTGAAGCATGGGGATTCAAGGTCAAGGTCAGTTTGGGCAACATAATGAGGGATTTTCTCAAAAGCCAATTAAAATAATACAAGATATGAAATAAAATAAGCTTCCTCAGTCCTCTTGCCATGTGAGGACCTGTTGAGAAAAGAGAACCAAGAAGTGGCCCCTCATGAGACACCAGATCTGCCAGTGTGCTGATCTTGGGTTCCCTGTTCTCCAGAACTGTGAGAAACAATGTTCTGTCATGTATAAATCTCCCATGTCTATGATGTCATGTTATAAAGCAGCCTTAATGGACTAAGAGTTGCTGGATGAATCCTTAGATCTTATCCTTATCTCCTTGTAGTTGTCTGTCTTCCTACCTAGCTCTTTTTTTCCTTCTGGAGATCAGAAAATGCTTTTCTCCTTCTCTTGTTTTGCTCACTGAACTCCAGGCCTATACGTAATCTTCTTACCACTTCTTAAACATATAGAGAGGGTCCCACTGTAGAGGGTTTGTCATAAAAAACACATCCCCCTGCAATACAATTTGCCAGAGAGCCCCTCCATATTTTCAACTGGTTGCTCAGATTTCAACCTTCACAGTAAGGCCCTTTCTGTAGTATATTTAATCCTGGACTTGTGCTTTATGTACAGATTCATCTTTATTCTTTTTACTTTGCTATTCTTTGTTGCATGCTTTTCCCATAACCTCTAAACACATCACATACCACAGGATTTACTTACTTTTTGACCTTAATTTTTATTTTGTCTTTCTCTGATAGAGTACATGTTCCCCAAGAGTAGATGTTTCACATCATTTATCAGCTATATATTAAGAAATCAATTACACTTACATGATAAGTATTTACTAAATCAATATATGAAAGGATCACGTGAAACCCATCATATGCTACAAATTCTAGGCCATCTCTTGGGTTTACCAGTCTTATTTTGTTTTCTTTCTCTAGACATATCACACCCCTCAATTTTATCAGTGTACAGATGTGCATCAGATATACAGTCTTGTGTTTTTTCAAGTACATTTGTACAATTAATACAGCGTTTGTCTTTTTCCCTCCAGGGATGAATTTGTGATATATTTTCAGTTCTAATTAACAATTATCTTATTTTTCATCATATTTAGTTAGACATGGTAGGTAAATTTTATAGGATATATGATGTAATAAATTTCTAATTTATAAATTGTCACATTTTCTTCACTCTTAATGGTTCAGAAACTCAGGAGGAGAGGCTGCAAATCAGATTTTTTTTATTATGTGTTTGGACTGTACTTTTGTACTTCTTTGCATGTGATACCATCTTTTAATACCATGTATTATTTTTGAAAATATTTCTCTTTTTTAATAATGGTAAGAAATTAAATTTTACTATCACTTCTATGACTTTAATAATTGCTTCTTTTAAATTTTGAAGTTAATTACTTTTTCTGGTTCTCCTACCGAGCCTAGAAAGTCTACTTCCCAGATATTTGCTTAGTGTTAATATACAGCAATTTTTATTGTGCTTTTCTCACAGCCAGAGAATTTATATGATGAACTTTAAGGCAAAGTCATGTCATCATTGATCTTCTGCTCGACAATCCTTGAAGCACTAATAACTCCAAATGGTTACAGTATTTCATTGCCATGGAAATTGCAAGTGATGCCTGGCACCTTGATGTGTGAATTGGTGACCCCAAACATGTAATGGATTCAGAGTCTCTAGGTGCCTGACAATTATGTTGGAGTAACCTTTTGAGATCGAAGTGTTTTGATTCTAAAATGAATTCACTTAAGTTTGTTGGTAAATTACACATTTCAAAATAATATTGTTACTCTGAGGAGCTTCCCTGTTTTTGAATAGAGCTGCAAAACTTCTGTGAAGAAGCTGTCTTTATTGAATCAAACACTATAAAAGCATCTTGAAATTGTCTTAGTCTTTCAGGGAGCCAAGTTAATCTTCCTAAAAATGAGCATAAGGCGGGCGTACAATGCCCATCTTTATTTTTAGGAGTGTTTTTATTAATGAATTATTTATTTTAATTTTATGAGTTTTATATTATACAGTGTGTACCTAAAAAGAAACTAACATATCAATGAAACAGTACTACATTTTAATGAGTATTGAATATTAAATAATAAACATTTTGAACATCAACTGTTTGTAAAATCTAAAAAAAATATACTTTCATGTGAAGTTCACTGGAAATACAAATAAAATTTTGCAACAAAAAATCTTTACTTCAATTGTGTGACCAAAGGGGATCTCCACATGGAGCATGGTGCTTTTTCATAAGTATTGGTCACCATGACAGCACATGGACTTTGTTTTCTTGTCTTTTTATAGGGCATATGTGACATCTTGCTGGTCTTGCTGTTTCGTTAGGAGGTTCTGGTGATGTTTCTCTTGTCTGTCCACCAGTCTGCTGTAGGATTCTTTTGTAGAGTTCTTTAGGCATACACATATTGTTCTTCCTCTATTGTAATGCATCTTTTATCAATTCCAGCCCCAATTTTCTAAGACAATCTCTCTGTGATAATTTATCTTTGTTTTATTTATTTATTTATTTATTTATTTATTTATTTAATTTTTTTTTGCTTTTTGGAGACAGGGTCTCGCTTTGTAGTTCAGGCTGGCCCTGAGCTCACTATGGTGCCCAGGCAAGCCGCTGCGAACTCAGCAATCCTCCTGTCTGCCTCCCGAGTGCTGGGATTACAGGCGTTAGCCACCACGCCTAGCATTATATGTGGTTACTGGGGATTGAACTCAGGTCTTTGCGCTTGCAAGGCAGGCACCGGAACCACTGAGCTAACCCTCCAGCCCTCTTTGTTTTATTTTTCTTTGTGAACCATGATACTGTTTATGCCGGGTAAGTTTAGGATGGAGTAACTCACAACCATTTCTAATGCTTTGTGATATCATAGTTGCTACAGCTGATCAACAACATCCACACAGCCTTTCATTTTGTGGTAAAATGTGACCATGTCTGGCTTTATTTGGATTGCAGAGTCAGTCACTATCAATGTTTTTGTTTTTGTTGTTGTTTTTAGACAAAGTCTCTCTACATAGTCCAGGCTGACTGTGAATTCACCAGATCTTCCTGCCTGAGCTCTCATGGGCGAGCACTATAAGTGAGCACTACTGTGCCCAGCTTCATCTCTTATCCTTGTGGTGTAACGTCGACACTATCAATACTACTTTGTTCTTCTTCACTAGGTAGGAGGCAACTGTTAGGTTTTTCTGCAATCCAAAGATTACACATTATTGTGAATTTGCAACAATTTTTTTTTCCCTCTGGGTTCTCCACTGTATTCTTGTGAAGATTTTCTATGCTGGTCACCTGGTATTCTTTTTTTTTTTTTTTTTTTTTGAGACAGGGTCTCACTTTGCAGTTCAGGCTGGCCCTGAGCTCACTATGTAGCTCGGGCAAGCCTTGAATTCAGCAATCCTCCTGCCTCTGCCTCCCGAGTGCTGGGGTTATAGGCATGAGCCACCATGCCCAGCCATAACATTTTATTTAACTTTGAAACAGTTATTTACTCTTTTGGTTTCTCACAATGATGCGATGGATTTTACAGTTTTTTTTGTGGCAAATGCTAGTCATATGAGCATGAGAGCCATTTTGTATTCCTAGTCTTTCTTGAAGTTGTGGGGAGAAGAGAGTTGACGGTGGCCAGTAGAACCCTGCAGAAATGATGTGTGTCATTCTGATCCCAAATCTGTTGGTCATTGTTCCTGTTCTTTCGTGCCTCTGGCTCCTAAGTAGATGCAGAAGACACAGCATGTGACTTTCCAGCCTGGGTGTACAGTGGCCTGAAAAGATGGAAGGACTCTTTGCTCTTGAACTTCTCCAAGTGGCCAGGCAGCCAGCCAGCAAAATTCACACTGTACCTGGAGGGAGAGAGACATGTACATTTTGTCACCCTAATTCACTGAAATGGCCACATATAGAAAAGATGACATATCCTGATAGACACAGTTTCTTTATCTTTTGTACCCTCCCTAAATTATATTAATATGACTTGAGCTATGTTATCTCATTATTGATTACAGTTTTCAAATTACCCAACAATGCAGGTAAACTGATGTAAAAAGTAAGGCTTGTTCTGCCTGGTGTGGTGGTGCACACCTGTAATCCCAGCATGTAGACACTAAGGCAGGCAGATCATAGCAAGTTTGAAGTTACCCTGGGCTACATCCTGGGCAAAAAGCCAGCTTACACTATATAGCAGAAACCTGACTACAGAATAAAACAAAACAGAAAAAGGCTTATTCTGATTTTGTTTTTTTAAAGAGAAGAGGGCAAGTTGGGGCAAAGATAATAATTGATCTTTCTATACTTATGAGTAAAATATAAAATATTTTCTAATTATCAATGCAAGTAAATCCTATTAAAACGATTACCCTAGGATTGAATTTTGTCTCTAATTTATAGACACAACCCCGAATTCATGGTTTTGTTGTGTTTTTCTAGGTTATTCAGTGTTTTGGAATCATCTACGTGATCTGGATTGATTTTGTAAAACATTACAAGGTGCAGATTTATTCAAAGGTCACTCAACACAAATTTGTTGAAGACATATATGCCAGGCATGTTTAAAGTTATGCAACAGTGCACAAACCATACCTGAATAGCACCCTAATAAACAGGTTCTAATAGGAAAACAGATTTCAATAAGTATGCATATCGCCCACTGATACCAATTATGATAAACTAGTAGATTGTGGAGCAGAGTGTATTACAGGAGACAAAAGGCGGTAATTGAAGAAAATTTAGTAAGAAAGGGATATTTAGATATTACAAAAATAAGAGAGGTGGAAAGAAGACTTCAAACTGGTTAATTTTTCTAGGAGATGTTCAGATATTCCAGTCGATTAAATGAGCTTAGAGCTCCATGATCTTTAATAGAGCATATATCTGTATTATCAAGAGGGAGACTTTAATCAAAGTTTTACAATGAAGATATTTCTCTTAAGAACTATGTTTACTTTGTTTACTTAAGGCGCTAAAGTATATTAAAAATTTCCTAAGATTCTTAAAATGAATTCTTCTAATTTCACAGTCCAGGACAACCGGTAATAGCAATTGAAATCACTTTAAGTAATGGGGAATTGGGAAACTTTCTCTTATTAGATAGTGAATTGAAATGATTTACATTGTAATTTAAAGTTTGGGATCCAGAGACAAGAATGATTTTTTTTTTTCCACATGCAGTTGGACTTCTACTCAGACTGGTAATAAAATCTGTCCATTCAATTACCTTAGCAAGGTCATTCTATATTGAAAGACCTGAGAATTCCTATTTTCGGTGGGTTCAAGACTGTCCTGGACCCCTCATTTGAAACCCCCACATTCTCTCCACTTATCTTTTGTCCCCCCACCCCCACCCCGTTGCTGAGCCAACAAGGTTTGGATTGGATTCAAGTCAACTCCACTCCTTACCGCTGTGGCTTCCTTCACAGTCAGGGTGGGAGAAGAAATTCCCTCAACTTTCCTATACAAGAGGCAAGTTAATGGCTTCTGGGGCCGTCCTGCAGCCATGGAAGATGAGGAAGGGGAGGAAGATCTCCTCAGGAGAAGAACTGTAAAGCTTTATTGGAAGATCCTGACCATAGCAAATGATAGCTTCACTGCAGGGACCAGGTTTGACGCAGCCCCCTGGATCTGGCTTCTCCGGTCTGGACTCAGAATGACGTGGTTTAGCCATTCGGAGTTGTAGATGGCAGGAGAGAGGCTGCTGTGTCTCTCCTCTCCACCCTGTGTGGACGCAGTGATCGGTGGCCATCCAAAAGTGAGGAAAAATATTTTCACCAAAAATTTGACCATATAGGCACCGTAGAGATTTCTATCCTCTAGAACGATGAGAAGTAAATGTTTATTAAGTCCCTTGGGATATCGTATTTCTGTTATGACAGGACTGAACTGGTGGGTAGTTTTAGCGACGTGCGTACATGTTCATAGGCTAACACTACGTCATTTTGTGCAAATCGCCCCAGTCCGAGGAAGGAGGATCAGCAAGAAACCTTCTGTCACTAATACCAAAGTCAGCTGTATTACAGCCACAAACATTACTAACCCTGAAACACAATGGTAAAAGGAAATTCCCATAGGAAGAATTGTTATTTATTTATTTATTTATTTATTTATTTATTTATTTATTTATTTATTTATGAGACAGGGTCTCGCTTTGTAGTTCAGGCAAGCCTTGAACTCAGCAACCCTCCTGCTTCTGCCTCCCGAGTGCTGGGATGCCAGGCGTGAGCCACCATGCCCGGCACTGTGGTGTGTGGTACTGATTGCTGGTGGGCGTGAGTCACTGCACCTGATATCGTATCGTTGTATGTGGTTACCAGCATTGAACCAGGGACCTTGTGCTTACTAGGCAGGTGCCAGAACCACTGAGCTAAATCTCTGGCCTATAATTTATTCTTTCGTAGAAGGAGATAGCACTGGGTGTACAGAGATTGCTGGGCAGAGGTAAATAGTTTAGCTCACTGATTATGAGCCTGAAAGGAAGGAAAAAAAAACCCCATAAGATTGCAAGAGGCATTTTAGTGGAATAAATTAGAGAATCTCTCAATGATGTTTACTAGAAAAACACTCATAACAGAAAGAACCCAATAAACACATGACATTTTATATATGTCACTGTTCCTTGAAGATATGTGCATTTGGTGAGAAAAAATACTTACCACCCCCAACTCAAAGGAGGATGGGCTTGTTGGCTCATGGTTTCACAGGGGTGATCCATGGTTAGCTGGCTTGGTCCAGAGCAGAAACCTCATAGAGGCTGGTCTGGCAGAGGAATGCTGCTCGTCTGTCCCCAGGGGCAGAGTGCGGGACAAGAGCCACTGAGAGAAAGAGAGAGAGACACTCGCTCTCCTGAGGCCCCGCCGCCCTGACCTTCCTCCAAATGGCACCACCCACGCATAGCACATTCAGGTATTGCATAAATTCATTAATCGGATAATTATATTACAAACCTCTGTCCAGCCACACTTCCAGGAGTCTCTCAATCCAGTCAGATTGAAAATTAAGCTTAGCCAACACTTGTCACCACCTGTCAACTGGAAACCCAATGTATCTTCTCAAACTGTACTTCATTTCCAAGTGCAGACAATAGCAGAGTTATAATTCTGCCTAACGTTATTATCGACCACACTAATCCTTGTCTCAGAGTCTCAACAATTCCAGTGCTTCTCACAAGTCCATGTCTTTTCTGAGATTCAAGCAAATTAGCTACGAGCTTCTGTAATAAAAGTTACTTTTTTCCCCACATTAAATGGCACAGGGTAAACATTCCCACTTTAAAAGAGAATAAAGGGCGGAGGTGAATAGGACAATGGAAGAATAAAGATCAGCAGGGCCAGTACTAAATTCCATAGCTTCATGTCCAATATCAGGGATGCAGGGTGATCGGAAGTGAGTTCCTGAGGTTTGGGGGTTCCTGGCCGTGTACATTGTCCTGCCCAGCGCATGTGCAGTCACCTCTCTTGGGCTGGACCCACACAAATGTGTTTGGCTTTTCTTGTCAGACAGTCCACACTGCTGACCTCTGTGGCATCGCAGATTTCTGTGACACCTTGGGCACTGTTTCCGCAGCTCCACACTGCGCCCTCTCTGAGGCACACTGCCTGGCCTCCCAGTCC
>PVIC010029394.1:0-22568 GCA_004025085.1 Thryonomys swinderianus
AAACAGCTGTTCTCTCCTTTTGCCCAATTAGAACAGGACAGAATACAAAGAGAATAAAAGAATTATGTGATATTATTTTTAGATGTACTACGAGTTAGTGTCAGTATGTGTTTAACCACTGAATAAATTATATATAATAAATATATATTTAATATATAATATGTATTCATATATAATATAGTACATATTATATAACATATTAATAAATATATATTATATGGATATTTAATATATTACATATTGTATATAATATATATGCTCAGGTTTTCTTCACTGTCAAGACCTTTTTATTCTTTCCCAACAAGATCTCATTTTTTGAAAAAGTGACTCAAGGTAGAATTTAGCAAACCATTTGGGGATTTAAATCTGTGGATGATTCCTTTTCTTGCATTTAGTAAAATAGAATTATTTAGGAAAAACTTTCTAGGTCAAACATTATGAGTTTATTGTGGTCTTGAGGTTGTGACCTTCTTTTGAACTCATGAAGAGTATCAGGTCGTGTTTTTAACCTTTCAGTCTAAACAAGAAGTTAATTTGAGGGTGAAGTTCAGAGAAGATTATTTAGTTCTTTTTTAAGAATGTCTTTGTGAATCAACATTTCAGTGTTTCAGAGGTTCTTAATTAATTCCATTATGTAAAGATACAGGATAAGTTATTTTTACAGGGCTTTTAACTAGTTACTGATGTAATTTGTTATGCGTTGTTTTCCAGATGATCATTAAATTACTCTGATATTTGGCATTTTCTTTAAATAAAGGAAGACATTTTGAACTTATATATTAGATTACTTTTTAAAGAACCGATAAATATGTTATTTTTATACTTTGCTATTTTCAATTCACATTTACTACAGTTTAAAAAGAATTGAGAGCAAAATACATAGAGTATTCTAAACTAATTTGTGTTCGTAGTGTCTTCTTCTTTCCTGGAAAAATATTCATCTATTTTTACTACTGGCTTTAAAATTTTACTACAGTCTTCAAAAATGTAAATTCCAAATTCTTAAGGTTTTATGAAATAGACCCTTTTTGAAAGTATCTCTTCCTTAACTGGGAAGAATTTTTTTTTTTTTTTTGAGACAGGGTCTCGCTTTGTAGTTCAGGCTGGCCCTGAGCTCACTATGTAGCCCAGGCAAGCCTGGAACTCAGCAATCCTCCTGCCTCTGCCTCCCGAGTGCTGGATGACAGGCATGAGCCACCACTCCCGGCAAGGGAAGAATTGTTTTTGGTATTCTTGGAAAGGAGTTTACAGTAGTCAGTTAAAATGCTGGAGGGAATTGTGAAGCTAAGGGAGACCGTGGCGGGCGGTGGGAAGGGAAGCGCCTTGTCCCCGGTCTGTACCAGGAGTTGCCAGCTGCTGCTCTGGCTTTCTTTCCCTGTCTGTGGCACCACAGAGCATCAGTAAAGTTTGTGTTAATATGATACCTGAGGGAGTCAACTTTATTTTTTTAAAAAAAGCTTCATTTCGCTCACACAAGTGAAGGGTATCATCCATCATTTCCTCTCATCTGGCCTCTGGTGAAGGCATGACGGCAGGTGACATCCTGGGGAGCGAGAGGGGAGAAGCCAGCATGCAGGAAGTGACTGTGTTTTGCATTTCTACTCACATACCCCGATGAGCAAGTAGGTTTTCGAGGCAAGTCCCGGGAGGTCTGCATAGTCACACTGCTCGAGGGCGCGAGTTCACACGGCCTGAGAGCCTTAGGAAGTGGGATCCTGGCTGTGGCGTTCACTTTCCGGTTTGGGGACTTACATGCTGTTGCGCTTCTCTCATGCTCCGAACGGATACCCCAATGTGTCATTAAAGCTCGAGGCGAAAGAAGTTTGAAAATGAAAGAACTCATGTGGGAATGTGCCACAGTGACCAGGCTGCTGCCTTTCAGGAGCCAGACTTTGCCAACCTTGGAAACGAGCAAGTTCAAAATGATCCCAGGAAAATTAGCTGTGGTTGTTATCGTATGGACACCAAGTAATAGTACATGTAGTGAATGTGATAATAAGTGTTGATAATGATATTCTTATTATAATGTATAGTATGTGTATTATAATACAGTTATCCTAGCTGCACTTGCATGTACTAGTCAATCTAAACAACTCATGAGGGAATGTATCCTAACTTCTTTTTAATAAGTTAAAAATTGCAGTCCAGGCGTATTAGCTATATGCTTAACCCATGCAGAACACTTCATCTCCCTAAACTTCCCTATACTATTGGGGTTCATTATTCATGGCAGGTTTAATACTTGTTTGTAGAAGACCACTACAGTTTCATTAGACAAGTGCTTCCTCAGCACTATTTTTCTTTTCCCTTTAGTATAAAAGTTTCTAAATTAATTGATAAACTGGTCTATTCTGGAATTCTGTGACTAACTCTTCATACGCGAGTCCATAAAATAACCTAGGAAATCTTTCTATTCTGTTTGGCCAGTCCCCCTGGTTTTATGAACATTTTTCATAGGAGGTTCATGAATACCTGGTACCTCTATTAAACTGGATTCTCCACAGAAACAGAATGTGTGTGCATGCATGTGTGTGTGTATAATTCATTCTTAATATATTTTATATTGCTCTCTATATAAACCTATTATATACAATATGTATATATAATATTCTACATATGTATGTGTGTGCACGCACACACACAGCAGGGTAATCAAGATATATGTTAAATATTTAAATTTTAAAAATGTATTACAATAAAAGACATATTTCCATTAGTTCTCCTCAAAATACTTCTCCTCACCTTCACTAGGACTTACTAAATTTTATTTCACATCATTCTTAATTTCCCTTATTATTGCTATTATTATTACAATTTAACATGAACACACTTGTCCCATCATTTTTCTCCCAACTCAAAATAACCATGAAAGGTAAATATTTTGAATAATCAAGAAATCAAAATTGTCATGACTATGCAACTAAAGACACTCAGGAAGGAGGATTTCCAGAACTGTTTAAAAGGATGGACAGGGTGATGGGAAAGTGTGTTTTAAGAGAGGGGGCATTCTTAGGGGGAGCAATTGACAACATGTCTTTTGCTGCAACAAGTTGTTTTTGATGTAAGCATTCACTGTACTTTTTATTATTTTTAATTTTTTTTGTGGTACTGGAAATCAGACTCAGGCCCTTGTACTTCCAAAAGTAGGCGTGGTACCCTGGCATCACTATACTTTTTCATCACACCTTACATATAAAAATATTTATTAACAAAATTGGCTCATGCCTTATGAAGGCAGAGAAGTCTTACTCTTTGTGAGATGTAGGCTCAGAAAAGCCTATAGTATTGCTGAGAACAAAGGAAACTCATGGTGTAAGTCTCAGCCTGAAGGACAGAGGAAAAGGTGACAAATTTCCAAAGCCCAGCAGTCAGACAAAGAGAGGTGAATCCTTTCTCCACGTTTGTTTTTGTTAGTCCTTCAAGAGACCCAACAAGGCCCTCCTGCACTGAGAAGGGTCTACTCAGGCAGTGCAATCTAACCTGGAAACACCCTTGCAGGCACACCAGACGTAACGCTGGGTCTGGTAACTCCTGGGTCAGGCCAGGATCACCCCTCCATCAGCGAGCAGCAGCTATCCCTTGCAGTTGTTATCTGCACATCCACAAAATCTGCAGTATTCATTCAACTAACTTCAGCATCACATCATAACATTTTTACTTTTATTAATGAGTAACACACTTGGTTACATTTCTAGCTTTCATCGGGCATGGATAAGTATAACTTTATAAGCACGTTTGCTGGTGGGCAATACATTTAGCCATTTTTCCTTGTGCATTCCAAAATATGTGGACGTTTTGCTTTCTAATCGTTCACTTAAATTCAATATGACGCACCACCGGTAACACTTCTAGTACATTATGAGTCTTATATTTTGTTAAGATGGTAGTTTCTTGTGTACACTCTGAGCCTTCTGTGACTGACTCTTTGACTTGCACTTTGATAAAAATCTTTACTTTTCAGAGAAGCTAGTTACTACAAATGCAACCTAAGGGTATTTTTCTTGACAATTAATAAAAGTTCTCTTCCTTTTTTTAATGGACAGAAGAATAATTTCTGTGACATATTTCCATTCAGTTTCATTGAGGAGGGCTTCTCACAGGTCATTGTGAACATTACATTTGGAGTCTCTCAATAGGAAATAATGAAAATTAACCTCTACACAGAAAGCAAATTTGGAAAAAAATATCAAAATTTTAAAACAAATTATGCACCTGTTTTTTATAGAAGTAATTTAATTTTTATTTATATTTCTGAGGAATAAGTACAGACATAGGTATTACCAGCTCATCAAATATCACCTTTATTTTAATAAGAAATGAAGTAGTTTTATGTATATAGGGAGTGGGAGATTTTAGGGTGGGTAGGGGAAAGGGAAAAATGAGAATTAAGTCATGTCATATACTGGTACAAATTCTCAGTGTTGTATCTTGATGTGTATATAAAAGGTACTTATTTCACAATATAAAATAAAAATAGAAATAGCATGCTTCAGAATTAACATACCTTCCCCATTCCTTTTTTGGATAGTATAAAACATGAAAAAAGAAAATTCAAACAGTAAGATAAGCACCTATGTATGCATCAAAATCAATAAATATTTAAAAATGTCAACAAAAAGTATCGCAAATAAATTAATATTTATTCCTTTAGTAATATTGTTACTGTCTGTACCTACTGCCTCAAATAAAATTATTATGTGGTAATAATTCAAAAAAAAGAAAGTAGTGATTAAACAGTTGGCAAATACTAAAGTTTAATCTGTATCTGTGGGCCAACATGCTGTTGTTCAAGCCTTCATGTCTTGTTTACTTCAAAATGGAAGAATTAAATCTTCTCAGAATATGAGTTGATAGGAAGTAGGCCAGTGGACATCTATTTGTTTTCCCTTAGAGCAATAGTTTTGGACATTAGGTTCTTCTCAAGCTTTAGGACTGAGGCTTTTTATGAGTGCTACTTGATAACTTGGTTTGATACTGTTTAGATTTGTTTCAAAATTATTACAATTAGATTCACATTCTTATAAATTTTCCCTAGCAAGGGTCCTTGCTTGTCTCTTTCCCTACTTAGAAACTCATCCTTCTGTCTTTAGCCTTGTCTTTTTTTCACTGTTCCAATAAATTCCTGTTTGATTCTCACGATGCTGTATTTCTTCCTTGTATCTGCTAACATTGGTGAAATTCTACCTTCATTTGTAGTATTTCCTCTGCCTGTCTCTACCCTTACTTGGCTGACACTTCATGATTGAAGCAAAAATACTTATTTTTTTTATTTTACATCTCCAGCTACTACTGTTTGAATTGTGAGATTAAATACCTATAAGTATATACATTTAAGAGACATATCAGTTACCTCATGCAAGCAATCCGTTCCTGTCCTCTGTCTAGACATAGTCACTTACACCCCTTCTGCTTGCACTATACTCACTCAGAGTCTTATTCATTATGTCATTAGGCAGATTATCCAGAACCTCAGCAGTAAATCAGCGCTAGATCTAAATTAGGGGTCTTGCAGGGAGCTACTCATATATTATGGCCCCTCTTGGTCCAGGGACAAGTGAACTACAAGGGCTGGTTTTCTGCATCTCCAGACCCCATACATCTGACACATTATCATAATAGGTCTTTCCTTCAAAAGGCAAGGAATGAGAGGCTCATCTTAGTTCCTGTTCACAGCACTACCTAAGTCCAGCTGGGCACGTGCTGTTTGTAGGTCTGTTATTCAAAGTGCAGGGAAATTTCTTGGATGAGGGTTCAGATGTGTTCTGGGGCCATGTTCTCCTTTTCCCACTCAAGGCTCTTGGTTCTACTCACCGAACTGCTTTCCTGTGTGATAAGAATTTGCCTTTGTTTGCAGTTAAAGTAACCTTTTTCACTGCCTCCTGCCCATAGAAACTTGGGACCCCAGAAGTTGTATAATATTTAAGCTTATGTGTCTGTTTTTATTTTGTTTAACATTATGGTTTTAAAGTGCACCCCACGTCCTACATCTGAACCAAATTTATCCTTCTTTATTGCAGCAGAATATAAATACCACATTGTTTTTATCCATTCGTCTGCTCATGGACAGATAGGCCATTTCCAAAGTTGTATTAGTTTGCATTTCCATCAGTTATGTAGAAGGAGTCCTCCTTCCCCCAGCCTCAGCAGCAATTATTCTGTGATGTCTTGATGATGGCCATTCTCCTGGGCTAGGTGGGATCTTAATCTTGTTTTAATTTCTCCCATAGCCAGAGATATTGAACTTTTGTTCATGGATTTATCAGCCACTTGTGCTACTTCTTCTGAGAAGTATCTGTTCATTTCAGATGACCATTTTACAATTGGGTCTTTTTTTTTTTTTTTTTTTTTTGAGACAGAGTCTCACTTTGTAGTTCAGGCTGGCCCTGAGCTCACTATGTAGCCCAGGCAAGCCTGGAACTCAGCAATCCTCCTGCCTCTGCCTCTCAAGTGCTGAGATTACAGGCATGAGCTACCATGCTGGCATTTATTCCAAGATTTTTGACTGGTATCTATTATTGCCCTAAAAAGTTCACCATTATGTCTTCTCACAATTGTGTGGGCAGTTCTGCTAGTCCTGCTTGAGGTCACTCTGGCAGCTCACCAGGGAACATTCCAGGACAGCTGTACTTGTCTGCCCCTCAGCGTCAGTGCTGTTGTCCCCACGTTTGTCCCCTCCCTTCCTCTCTAGTGTACGTGGTCGCTCTTCTTCAGGAAGGCCAACCTGCTTCACATCTACAAGAGAAAGAACAAGAGCAACTCTCAGTTACACAAAAGCATTTCCACGTCTGTGTGTGTCTAAAGCAAGCCACAGGCCATCCTACATTTAGGAAAATAAAAAAAAATACAGTCTAGAGAAGAGCAAGAAAGCCATTTTTCAAAGGCAAATGTGCACAGGGATGGGGGGAGTTGTGCACCATCTGGGTCGAGTCAGTAAAGCAGAGCCAGGGAGCCGCTGCGGCGTACGGTGGGAATGAGGTGGACAGCACACGGGAAGAGCTGGCAGAGCAATGGGTGCACAGAGGGCTGGAGCAAAGCAGCGGACAGGGGACTAGTGCACAGCACATGGGAAGAGCTGGCAGAGCGATGGGTGCACAGAGGGCTGGAGCAGCAGCGGACAGGGGACTAGTGCACAGCACATGGGAAGAGCTGGCAGAGCGATGGGTGCACAGAGGGCTGGAGCAGCAGCGGACAGGGGACTAGTGAGCCCTGCAGCAGGGGCTCAGCGGCCAGCTTGAGTTCACAGGAGGATTCAGTGCTGTAAGTGCCTTTCGTTGAAATTGCAATTTGACATTTCCAGTTTGAGTTCATCTAAAAATACAGAAGAACACTCTTTTTTATCTAAGATTGTGGGCCTTCTCAGTACATAGGATGTGACACACACTCTGCTTATCACCAGAATATGCCAGGCAGCTGTGACATCCAGCATAGATGTATATTCATTTTAAAATTTTTATTGTTAACCTTGGTTTCAATGAATTCACAACAAGATTGTATGTTCTACAGCTGTGCTTTAAATTTTTTTTTAAATTTCAATTGTTGCTGGAAGCACTGTATTGGAAATTAAACACTTTTAGTATGTCATTTATGGTTGATTTTTTCATTCCTGTATATAGACTCAGTGTCACTGCAGCGTGTCGTCCTAGTGCTGGATGTGAACTCCAGCTCCGGAGCGCGCTTCTTGGCGGTTTCCTGGCCTAAGAGTTGGCTCTGCTGGTGTGAACGCCCAGGACACTCCCTGCTCGTCATTAAACAGGAGCAGACAGATGAAAAGAATATACTTAGACTTTCGGACCAAAATGGTCTCCGAATATTAAAATACTTGCTACTTCCAATAGAGACCTCAGGCCTCTTCTTCCCGTAGGAGTAACAGTGCTTTAATATTTAAGCGACACAATTATAGTCTGTCAGTAAATGCTTAGTACCACATTGTGCAATTTCTAGAAGAAATAAACATTTGGTTTTTAAAAATACTTAAAGCTCCCTTAAACACTCCAGAAAGTCGTTATTTAAACCATCCTGGTTTTAAAGTGTCATTTGTACTTATCTTCACCTGGTGTGTGGGACAATGGTAACCTGGTGAGTAGATATGGTGAAATTTTTAGAACGCTAAGTAAGTATTGAGTGGAATGAAAGTATTATCCCAGGATATCCTGATTCCCCAAACAATTGGCCTTACTTTTTCATTTTACAAAAGCATTTAAAAGGAATTGGACCCTGAGGTCTAAATAAATTCTTTAATAAGTCTTTCTTCTAATATTTATATTCACAGCAGTTATAATGAAACAGTCTTGGTTTATGCTAAATTCTTCATATGTTTTTTATTTTATAATTCAAACAGCATACCTATTTGTAAATGGCTCTGGAAGAAAAGTCTGAGGAATATTTTAGACCTTTAGCAGATTACGGTTTCATCAACATTTAAAATAACTCCTTCTTCTTATGGGTTAAGTAATTATTTTATGAAGTTGTTACTGTTAGAAAACAGTTTAAAATAGTGTGGAAGAGGGCTGGAGATTTAGCTCAGTGGTTCCGGCGCCTGCCTCGCAAGCCTAAGGTCCTGAGTTCGATCCCGGTAACCACATACAATGCTGGGCGTGGAGACTCACGCTCACTAGCAGTCAACACCACACACCACAGTGCTGGGCGTGGTGGCTTACGCCTGTCATCCCAGCACTCGGGAGGCAGAGACAGGAGGATTGCTGAGTTCGAGGCTTGCCTGGGCTACATAGTGAGCTCAGGGCCAGCCTGAACTACAAAGCGAGACCCTGTCAAAAAAAAAAAAAAAATAGTGCGGAAGGGCAGTGAAAAGGCTCGGGGCATGCTGCTTCCTGTGGCTTCGCTTTTCCACAGACAGCTGTGGCGCTGCAGGGTCTCGCGCCTCTGCGTTCAGAAGACACCCTGTGAACGTGGCTGCTTCCTTGGCTCTGTTACCCGGTGAACATTCAATCAGGATTTCTGAAATGGATGATCAGATAACGACTTGGGTGTTTTACTGCTTCAGTGACGTAGCTTGGAGTGAGTTTCTCTGTCTCCCTTATTTTTCCTCACAAGAAACTTTTTCGGCTGGGTGTTTTTTTGTGTTAGAAAACAGATGAGGTTGCGTTCAGACAATGCTTCCTGCCATGTAGCTGGCAAATGGTGAGCTGCCTTTAAACTTATTCTGGCTGAAGCTAAACCTGTGGCCTTTCCATGGTGGGAAAAAAAGTGCTGAAAAGCCTTTGCAAAGGCAGTCATAGTTATTGTTTGTATTTTCTTACCATTTTCAAATCTAACACAAATAAGATGTGGTCGCATCAACTGACGCCGAAGCTGTTGGTGGCGCATGACGCATTTACCTTTTGCTACAGTTTGGGAGTCATTACCTCAGGTTGGCGAACGCGTGTGCCTGGCAATGCCACCCTGGGCTGTTGGATCATTGACCTGTGGCCTCAGTTATGATTAATTGTACATAATGTTCTTTGGTTCAGTACTGGATATGACTTCTAGGATAATTCATTTATTCACATATTTGTTAATTAACAGAATCTTAGAAAATGTCTCATCTTGAAAAGAAGATCATTTTCCTTGAAGGGTATAAGTTTGGAAGCTTTTAACCGTTATAAGTTCTGAGAGAGAAGTACCATAATAGTTTGGCTGAGAACATGTATGATTTAAAAACCATAAATATTAACTTTTCCTCTTTAGTTTCATTTTAAGAAGTACATAATTCTTTTTTTAATTAATTGATTTTATTGGTACACTTTATACACATCACAATCACAATCGACATTGAAGATTTGTACCAGTATATGACACATCTTAATTCTCATTTTTTCTCATTCCCCTGCCTACCCTACAACCCCCACCCCGTATATACATAAGCTTTATTTCCTTTTTTCTACCACCATATATTTCCCCACATTATATACTCCTACCTCCCTTTACCATTTCAATATTTTCTAGTATTAACAAACCACTGGGTCTCTTTTTAAATTAATACTCAGGGCCTGTTTAGGGGAAAATTATTTCTTCCCTCTGAAGAACGAGGAAGGCAACGGGTTTGCTTTTCACTCTGCTGTTTTCCTCCTCTTGGATTTTTTCTCGTTGCTGATTATCTTTTCGTCCATCCAAAACCTTCCAGTCCTTCGAAGTTCACCTCAGAAGCCATTTTCCCAGCAGATCGCTCTTAAATCTCCCAGCTACAGCGTTGTGAGCCTCCAGCGCTCTCCAGTTGGTGTGACAGCGTCACTTCGTCCCTCCGGAGAGGGAGCGGGAAGCACGGTGTACCAGCCACCTCTTGGCATCAACCAGAAGATTGTTCCCAGGACACTTGGGGATTTCAAAGGCCCTGGATATTCAAGCCCCCCGTACAAAACTGCATAGTATTTACATAGATTTCTGCATAGCCATTGTATTCGCTAGATGACTTACAGTTCCTAATACAAGGTTTATGCTACGTAATGGTTCTTCTACTGTATTGTTTAGGAAATAATGCTGAGAAAAATGTCTGTGTTTGCAGTACAGACACAGATACTTTGTGTCATATATTTTCTAGCCGTGGTTTGAATCTATGCACAGGGAGCCCACAGATAGGGAGAGCTGATTGTCCCCTTCGCTGTGTTGTGCTCAATGCTGAAGACTGTTGGCTGAGTCCTGATGAATGAGTCAAAGCATATCCAGCTAAATTCTCACATACAAAGGGAAGACCCTTCCCTTCTCACAATTCTTTGTAGCGATAACTCCCTGTGTTGGGGTCTTAATTTTCAGGTAGTGTGGCTTGCAGGAGAAAGCTGCCTCAGCTGGATGCTGTGGGGCCTCATGGTCGTGTGGGGGACTTGGGGATCCCAAAGGAGGTCAGAACCTGTGCTGTGTACGAGGGGAGATGTTACCCACAGTGGCAGCGTAATCAGTGACACTTGTTATTTATTAGCCCTGCACAGTTAACATTGACAGGGGAAATATGACCTGTGGGACTACACCGTGATCATAACAGACCCCAGGAAATCATGTCAGATTTAATCGCAGGTGTGAAATTAACCAATGCTATTTTCATAAACACTATAATTAACCCAGATTTCCAGAAAGAGGTCTTAAGGTTCTGGAGAATTCTCTGTAGTCATCCCTCCTTATGTATTTACTTCTGAAATGGGAGGCATGTACACAAGCAGATTCTCTCCATGAATTTTGACTTGCTCCTCGTTCTAAGTTAAGTGGTAAATACCACAAGTATGTTTACCTACAACTATCCCTCTTTTATTCCTGTGTTTCAAAAATATGTGCTGCAGGTTTTTCTCAATGTTTTTTTGTTTTGATGTTTTTTTTTTTCTTTCAGTAAGAATATCCTCTATATTTGGCTTTGTTGTATTCGCCACTTAAGAATGCAGAATTTATTATTATGTGCTTAAAGCAATCATTTAACACTGACATTTTAAGTATGACAATAATCCAAGTAATTGTCACCCATTCAGTTAACTGAAAACATCTTTACTTCCTGAGACAACCAATTACAATGCAGTGTTACTATCTTTTAATTGTAGACATGTTTGTTTTTGTTTATTTTGGTTTAGGCTGTCTTCAAGGATACCCCTAGTTTCAAAGTTGGCAATCTGCCCTTATCTGTCTCTGACGCTTTCTGAAAATAAATGAAAATACTGTGGCAATAATCTCGAAGGAAAACAAAAAGATTTTTTTCATAAGCTTTGCTCATGACTTCAGGATGTTCAATTATGAGGTACTTTTAAGACTGATCAAATGCTTTGTAAATAGGGATTAATTTTAAAAACCAAAGACCACAAATGATTCTGTATATTTCAAGTACTCTTTTTCTATTTGCCTCTTCACCAATGGAGGAGCATGGTGTTGTTCTTTTAGTTTCATAAGACTTGGGTTCGAATTCCCACTATGGCTTTTATCTAAGAGGGAAGTTCTCTTGTGATTTGCCTTATAGAGAGATTATTACACTATCTCCACATTTTGAAATCTCCTAAGTTCAGGACTTTTTAATTGCCTAATTTCAGTGTTTTCATTTAGAGCTAATTTAAATTTCAGTCAAGTATTTCATTCACTTTTTCTTACTATTTTTAATCCTTACCATTTAATGAGCTATATTTCTTAGGTACCTACTGAGTGTTTTTCTTATGTATGTTGTTTTTGCCAACTTGGATGTAATAATTAGTGTCACAGTTATGAGAAAAAGCACAGAAAACATAAATGTTTGACATGATCAGATTTTCATATGTTTTCTAAGCTTATTTGCATGTGCAGTGTCTCATTGCCTCCAGGCAGATGCAATTCCAATGCTGTGAATTGTACACTTTCCCTGAATGCCTGTTCACACTCACACTCAAACACGCCCTTACTCAGTGTAACACACTGCAGTTTGGTTGAGGCAAAGTTTTTACTAGGAAATATGGTAATTTCCCCAAATCATTCTTGTTGCTGGTGATGAACACACTGTAGATTCAGTAATTATCCTGTCTCCTATAAAATACACCCATGCATGGCACTGACCACACACACCCTAACATTTAAATTGATAAATAATTCAGTTATTCTTTCACTTCTGTGGTAGTCACCTTTCATCCAGAACTTGGTCAGATAGCGGCTCCTGGTACAGGGGAAAGTTGAAAAAGCTAGTATCTTGATTTATTTTTGCCTCCACAGGTGGAGGCAGGTAAGGGACCATTTGATTGGAAAATTCTGAGCAGCCACCTAAGCATAGCTGTGTGGTCTATGCAAATCTTACACTCACTGCTGCCTGCCATTAATTTAAAGAAAGAGGATCTATACCACAGTCCTGACCCAACACAGCATACGCTGAATTTTTATCAGGATTTAAATTAGAATTTGTCTTGCCAAGTTTAGGCTACTAAAAAATAGATAGATTGAATCACTTAAGCAATGAACATATTTTTCACAGCTCTAGGTTGAATGTCTGGTGACAGTTTCTAGTTTATAGATGGTTATCTTCTAGTTGTATCTTCACATTCTAGAGAGAGAAACTCCAGTCCTTGCACTCTAAGGACAGCTATCTCATCATAGGAGCTCCCCTGTGATGACTTAGTCGAAGCTTAATTGCCTCTCAATGTCCTACCTTCTAGTATCACTTCATTAGAAGATGGGGGGTTCAAAAGAGCAGTTTTAGGGGAAATAAATGCACAGTTCTTAAAAGGATTCTTCACACAAAATGATGAATTTAAATTAAAATTGACTCCATTTTTCTAAAAGATAGGGTAATGGTAGGAGATATAGACAGACTTATTGGTCCCATAGACCTGTGACTTGACCTGGGTAATCAATTTCTCTATGTAAAATGGAGATTGTGATGTAAGTTGACATGGAGCCATAGGTGGTTCCTCTTTATCCAGATCTCATCAAATACCACCTAGACAGAGAAGCCTTTTGTCTTTACCCAACAGTAGCCAATGTCTTTCTCAGTCTCATGATTTACACTCATATCCTTTTCATAGCACTTAGCAGTTTCTAACAATAACTTATTTTATGAAGGGCTTTTTAATAGACTATTTGGTTTTCCAAAACAGAACTAAGACATTTTTACCCTAGTAATGTAAGCAGTTTCAAGGGGGTATCTGCTATACCTATCCACATTATCATAGTGATAGGACCACACCATTTTTTGGAGATGACCTTAATTTTTAATATAAGTGTGTGGACAGATACAGTAGATGTGCATGAACTGACTGTGGACATCCTAGAGCCCGTCTCTGAGCCAACACCTGCAACAGCTTAGGGAAAGAGTCCCTTGTGACCAGCTAGACATAGTTTCCAGATTGCTGGTTCCAGAGGAAAGTAGATTACTGTTGCTTTAAAGCGTCAGCAGTGGTGCTCCTACAAGACAGCAGTCACGTGGAAGTCTCCCCTGGAGACTTTTTCTAAAGACAACGGTCCAGTAATTACTTTTATGTCGAAAGGAAACTCAACCCAGGTAAAGGTTCATGGTCGGAACAAATGGCCTGGATGGTTGGGCAGGGCCCTAAGAAAGAAAAATGGAGAGAAGGTGGAATAAGGAGTTTGGGCAAAAAGGTATGTCACTTTACCTTTGAGGGAATGCCAAAGGTGAAGATCTGTATAAATATGTTCTTTAATATCCAGGGAAGCTTAAAAACACAGATAGTGCTAAATCCTATTCATGCAATGTTTTTACCCTACGCACAGTCACAAAATTCAAAGTATAAATTATGCACAGCATAAAGATTAATAGCAACAACGAGTAAAATACAACATTTATGATGATATGCTATAATAAGACTTCCAGAGTCACTATTCTGTCTTTTTGGGCAGTCGTTCTGTAAAACAGGGTTACTTGCACACAAGCACCACGATAGTGTGACAGTCAGTCTGAAAACTGAGAACATTAACTCCTAATTAACTGGCAGACACCCAATATATTCAAGGCACACTAGACAAAGGGGTGATTTACCTCCCACAGGAGCAGAACCATGCGAGATGTCATCATACTGCTCAGAAAAATGCAGAATTTAACATTTATAAATTGTTTCTGGAATTTTTCATGTAAGATTTTTTGAGCTTGGTTGACTAGGTAAAATGTATAAATTTAGGCCATAAATAAGAGGGGACTGTTATCTTGCATTTTCCACCCACAAGCAGAATTCACCCTGGAAGGGCACTAAACACACACAAGTTAACAAAAACACTCAACTGTTTAGCACTGAGCAGTATCTGTTACCAACCACCTCGGCCTGGCACAGTGGATCCATGGACCGAGTAGGGATGTGTCACCGATGTCAGTTATGCACAAGTCTAAAAATGGGACAGCTTTAAATTAACTACTGCAGCCCGACCTGCAACCGAAAGAAGTAAACGGTGGTCAAGCCTCACACCTGAAGCAGACTGACTATTATTCACAAATGCCAGTTTTAATGGATTAATAGAAGCCTAGCAGATTAGTAAAGTATGATTCAGGGTGTGTCTGTGGATGACTGAAACGTAGGTCAGGAAACTGAGGAGAGAAGACTCATTCCAGTTGGGGGCTGGACCAACCAATAAGCTTGGTAGCCTGGATGGAATAAAAGGGGAAGCAAAAGGGGGCGTGCCCGCCTGTAGAGCTCCAGTCTTTCCCGACAAGTGCATCCTCTGTTACAGTTGTCTTTGGACATTAGTCTTCAGGTTCCCAGTTTCTTCATCAAAAACACATATCCCGGTGACTCCAGCGAGCTTTAGGCCTTGAATCTTGAACTGGTGCTGCTTCGTTGACCCTTCTTTTTTCTGCATCTTCCACTTTTTTGGTCCAAACATCTACTGAATCCTCCAGTTCTCCAGTGCTCATGTGGTCGCTGTGGCCCCTCCTGCCTCTAATTCTGTAAGCTGCCTAACAAATTTCCTCGCATAATTATGCATATATTTTCTATTGATTATGTTCCTCTGGAGAACACTAACTACTATAGAAATCAAGTTGACACTCGGTTGACTACATTGGAACAGAAGAGGCAGCAATTCAGCTTAACTAGAAGATACGGGTTTATTTCTTTTGCCAACTGGACCACGGCCAGGATTGTTATGTAAACATTTACAGAGTATTTGATCTCTTCACTCAGAATGTTTTGCAGCACTGCCCGGCTTGTACAGAGGCCTCACTGAAGTCAAAGGAGGTGCAGGTAGGCACACGAGCGACTGATCCTCCCACAGTGTGCACCGTCCTAACAGTCTGGTGGGACAGTGCGTGGCTGTTTAGAAGTGCAGTGGAGGTGCCAGCTGGAAACTGATGTCCCGGAAAGGTAGAAAGCATAGTCTAAGGTACCCGGAGATACACTAAATCCGCAGCTCTAATATGGGAGTCCAGAGACTACAGTGCAGAGAATAATTTGGAGCCAAGGGCTCAAAGTGGAAATGACCCCACTTACAGTTTCTCCCTGAACTTCACTTGGGTAATTTGTGTTTTTGGACCTAACAACTTTGGTCTGTATAATTCTAGACGTTCTAGTTTCCCGAAGGAAATCATTTTCATTTCAGGACACAGAATGTTGAAGCACAGCCATTACCAGATCCCCTTATGTTTTCACATCAACAGAAGAGCAGGTGAAGAGGGGAGTCAGGACCAGTGGTGGGCTTAGTTTCCACTCATCGTCAGTCACTGGTGAAGCTGCTGTGTGCAGGGCAGGGGACCCTAGGTCCGGCTCCGGGTGATCTGCTTGGCACGTGCCCTACTGTTCCTGTGCCCAGCTTTCACCATCAGTGGATATGTGGGGCAGCCACAGCCTGAGAGGAGTACATTATCTGGGACATGCTAGCGGTCAGGGCCTCTAGACCGGCAGAGGTGCTTTCCGGGGAGAAAGGGGCCCTGGACCGTCAGGTGGAGGAGGGAAATAAAGAGTTTCAGTTTACCTTTGACGTCGACCGCAGTATTTTTCCCGCAGCAGGACGCTCACCCTCGCTTTAAGTTTCCTAGGAAGTGAGACTGACCAGAATCCCAGAGGTCCAGTTGCTAGCAGATAGGAAATAAGTGGATCTGAGCGGAACACTGCGGTGTTCCCCACGGAGGCCCCGTCAAGCAAACTCCTCTTCAGCTGCTGGGAATCCTGGCTGCCGAGGGCGCCTCTGTGAGTCCCCCTTTGGATTCTTCCCCACAAAGGCCTGGTCCTCTCGCCTCACTTGGGGGTCGCAGGATGGGCGACTCTCACTCCAGGTAACCAGCAGATGCCTCGGTTACAACCTCACTGCAGGTGCGTCTTACCTTCCTCTGCTCCAGGGAGGGGCCTCTGTCAAGTTCTGTCCTTGATGGTCCCCTTGCCTTGATTTTGCCCCTAAGGGGTGAAGGCAGTTACTTCAGAAGAGAAAGCTAAATATTTTTGTGGCTGTGTCCACCTTGCTAATCAGCGTCATGCCGCTCAGATTGTTGTCCCCTTTGAAAATAAAATTTTGAATGTAACATCTTATAAGCTTTATATGCATTTTAGGTATTTTAAAATTCTAAATTTAAAATTTATTGAACTGTGTTTCAAGCGATGCATGTATAAAAACCATAAAAGATAAAACAACTGTTCATATTAAAAATAGCAAGACTTTTGCTGGCATTTTTACATGTCAGAGCTTCAGCTGACAAATAGCGCGTGCTTAAAACTGTACATGTAATTTTATTTATATATGGTAGCAAAGTACTTAGCAAATTATAAGCACATATTTATCTTAAAATAATATCCTAGAATTATTAAATAAGATGAAACTTTCTTCTAGTTCTTTTTAGAACACAGGCACTTTGGAATGGGACAGCAGGAGGGTGGTGAGTTGGAGTCTTGCCTAGGCAAGTGCTGAGACATGTTGCTCAGTGAAAAGGTCCTGTGTTCAATCCCCAGTATAATAAATAATAAGAAATGCCATTTAAATATAACCGTGATATAGAGATGGGAACACTATTTGAATATTTTTATTGGTATATCACTATCTGAATATTTTACAGCATGTTGTTTTTAACTTATGAAAGAAAAAAATTCTTAAGCTCCTTCATCAATAGAATATTCATAAAAAATAGGTCAGTCTCTTATTACTTCTCTTTCGTGTTGTGATCCTCATTTGGCATTCTTGTTCAGTCCCACCAGGTGCATTCTCTATGAATGCTTTGGAAATTCATCCTCTAAGGTTAGTTTTGTTGCTGAGGGAAAGGATTAGTATATATCATGGCAGTCAATTTCTAGGATCACCTGCTATCAGCTTTTTGTAGAAGTTTGAATGTATGTGTACATATGTATTGATACAGAGACTCAAAAATTACCCAGAATAAATTTAATTAGCTCTTTAATTTCTAGATTTCCTCAGAGCTATCAACACAAATTACTTTTTTTAAATAGGTGACTAAATAAGACAACTCAGGACTAAATTGGAAAGAAAAAGAATTAGTATATTTTTTTGTTGCCCTAAATTATGAGAATGTATTTCCCTCTTTTAGGACTTTATTCAGAAATTTTAAAAGAAGATACAGATTAATATTTACTAATCTTCTCTTGACATAACTAGAATGATTTAAATTTTATTTCTACAGCAAAATTGTGTCTCAATAAATGCAGAAGTGAAACTCATAGCTTTTTATTATTTGTTTAGAAAATATTACCATTAGTATTAATAGAGATAGTGACAAAATAATTCTATGGGCCATTATTATTATTATTATTGAGCACTTACTATAAAAATACTATGTTAGCTGGGCATGGTGGCTCACGCCTGTAATCCCAGCACTCGGGAGGCAGAGACAGGAGGATTGCTGTCGAAGCTTGCCTGGGCTACATAGTGAGCTCAGAGCTAGCCTGAACTACAAAGTGAGACCCTGTCTCAAAAAAGAAAATACTATGTTAATAACTTCACATGGGATTTCCCCTTTAATTTCTCCATTTACCTTTGAAATAGGCATATTGCAGGTATGAGTTTAGAGATGTAATACTCAAATGTACATACTCTGTGATAAAATTGATTCTATATATATATTTTCCCCTGGTACTGGGGATCCAACTAAGGACCTTGTGCTTAAGAGGCCAGTGCAACGCCACTGAGCTAAATCCTTGGTCTTGCTTTTGTATTTTTTTTGTTTCAATCAATAAATCATTCATTATGCATGAAGCATTTAGCCAGTTATACTTTTTAAGTGCTTTATAAACACTGAAACTAATGAAGCCAGCCAAATACCAGTAAGATAAATATTCTCCTTTATACTAACGTATTAGCTGCAAACTTAGCGACCTCTTAAACCAGAGAACACCTTGAAGTATTCGCTGTTGCGGAACTCACGCGCTCCTGCCCGCCGCGCTCGCGCCGCCCTGGTCCGGGACAGGCCCTGTGCTAGCTCTCAGCCGTCAGAGCCGTCCAGGGCAGTGGCTTCGTCCCTGCCTCTCGCAGGATTCCTCGGAGAAAAGTCGATGCATTCCAACATTCCACCTACCGTTTATTCAGTGTGAAAGAAAATGTTATTCACAAATGGCAAAAATTAATGTTCTAAAAGCATCTCGTAACAACTGAACAAAAGATGTCTGACTTGAAAACGGCAAACTTTGGTCACCTTTGCTTCAAGTGGTGACTTTGTTATTGGAGTTTGCTTTTAATTCTCTCTTTATACGTGTGTGCCCGTCTCCTCCAAAGCTTTGCACTTCCTTTCAGAGACCGTCACTGGAAATAACAGCCTAAAGAGTTTGGAAGTCTCTTTGGGCTCCTTCAATATACCTCAGTCACTGTTTTCTCATTAGAACATTCGTACTTTTGTGCCTCAGTGGGGAAGATCAATTATTTCAATGTCAGTAGTGGTAATATTACCCCTAAGATTTAGTAATTTTAAAAAAATCTTTTAATTAGAGGCATTTGTTGTAAATCAAATTAAACCTGTTAAAAGTGCAATGTGTTATATTGTGTCTAATATCCAAATTGGCCAAAAAAACACAGTTTTAAGGGGGAAAAGTCCAGTTTTAAAATGTTATAATAAATGTATGACATTCTTTTATCAAGTTTTCTGAAAGTTGAAAGAGTGGATTAAAATTCCATTCAAATATTTGACTAATGTGTGTGTTCGGATACCTTTTTAAAAAGGGTTCATATTTCACATAAATACTTGAAATAATGAAGACAAAGACATGGTAGATTTGAGCATTTTAATAACTTCATTAAAACAAAACTGATGCCATTTATATTAATATATTATTATCAAGTCAGCAACCATCAGTTAGTTAAATGTTTCATGTTTTTAAGACACCATTTTATTATGTATTCTAGGCCAGTCTTGCACTCACTGCATAGTCCAGTTTGACTCACTCTGCTTCAGCCTCCTATGTGGTGGGATTAGAGGTATGTCTCAATGTGTGGCTCTAGTGATTCCATTTCTGTTAGTGCCTTTCTTTTCAAATAAGCACCTCCTTATCTTGATATATTTGCCTTTCTTTTCTTATAAACATGGTGTCCAAATGAACTTGTCTAGAGTCCCTAGAAATCAAGCCTTTTAAAGATACACTGCTGTGCATGCATTTGACTTTCTTTAGATGACACTGAAAAAGTGCTAGTGAGGGTGTTTCAATTTCACCTATGTAAGCAAAAAAGATGGCACAGGCAGTACGAGTATTAAAGTGGGTAATTTAAAGCATAGAGTATGCCAAAGGACAGGCCTATTGAGTAGGCAGATCACAATTTTGATTGAAGCCATTTATAAAAAACCCAACCTTTTACTTTAAAAACATAGTGTTTTGACACATTTACTTTTAAATATTTACTGTACAAAACACATAGTGTTAGCACCAGGATATAGTCAGGGTCAGTTAGAAATAGTTCCTGCTTCCACAGAGCAGCTACTGACTCACTGATATCACATTAGCACTTTGAGTTCTAGTAGAACATCAGTATGTGTGTGTGTGTGTGTGTGTGTGAGTGTGTGTGTTGGTAAGCTTCCTGTCATTATGACAAATGTCTGATATTATATCCTGTATTATAATGAATAAACACTCTGCAGAGAGGAATAGTTATTTTGGCTCAATTTCGGAGGTTCCGTCCACAGTTGCTTGGTCCTACTGGTTTGGGCAGGCGATGAGGGAGCAGGTCACGGAGGGTGGATACGGCAGGGCAAAGCTGATCATCCCATGCAAGCTGGGGAGCAAAAGATAATCGGAGCCCACAGTCCCCTTCCACAGCATGCACCTGAGGTCCTCCTGGTAGGCTTCACCTCTCCATTTCCACGGCCTCCCAATAGTGCTGTGTCTTAACACATGGACCTTTAGGGGCTTTCTGAGTCTAAACTATACGAATGTGAATGAGATGTAAAGTTCTCCTGTGATCCCTGCTGATCCCAGGATGGCTGCAGGGCCATGGATGTGGCTGTGCACAGTCTGGGCCTCAGAGCAAAATCAGGTTGAAGTCTGTAGATTGGTCTTGGTTCTCTCTTAACTTCTGTGTCATCTAAAGTGTGTGCTTTTCCGTTGCTGCTGGGACATGATATTGGACATGCAGAACTTAAAGAAGGAGAGTTTTCATTTAGATCATGGTTTCAGTATGAATTCAGCAGACTTTGTGACACAAATATGGCAGAAAGGCCTGGGGGAGCAAAGCTGTGGTGGCCGGGAAGCCGACCAGGGAGCAGTGTCAGAAAGGAGCAGCTAGGAAACGTGTACAACACTCAAGATCATGTCTCCATGACTGCCCTGGATACATCCAGAAGTCTTCCCTATTAATTTGCCAGGTGTTTCTTAAACCAATGAAGTTGACAAAATTAACTGTCACAGTATGTAATTTGAATCTTATTTCTTCATCCCTTATCTATCTAATGGGTGCCAGAGCATGTATTCTCCAAAGTATGCCTGAAAATCAGATTTAATGTCTATGAAAAACTCCTGATACATAGTGTATTCAAAACACAGTAGCAAATGTGACATCAGTGTTATCGTCTATACCCAAAACTCCCATTTCCTCTAAGAACTCTTATCCATGGACTGTCTTTTGAGGGAGGAGATGAAAGATGAAGATTTGTGTGGATGATATGAGATTGCTGATATAAAACATGCAAAAAAAAGAGTTTCTTCAATGGACATTTTATTTTACATTAATGCCAAAGTAGCCAATTTCATTCAAAACTAAAATTTGTGAGAATAAATGTTTTGTAATGTTTAAGTTTCACAGAATTTCTAAGGTTTCTTATTATCATGTTGGTGACTTTAAAGTTGTGTTTCCAGCTCTGCTATCTTTTGAAATCCACCTCCATAGATACAACTGACCACTGAACACATTCTCGGGGCTGTAATTGGATCGTTTTCATAAGCAGGTCAATGTGATCTCATCTTTTTCTTTCAGTTTTATATTTTACTGTTACATTTTTGCAGTACATAATGAATGCATCCATCCCGAGAAGTTGGTACAGGTACATAATACATGTTAATTCTATTTCCATTCCCTTCTACCCCTACCTGTCCCCCTCCTTGTCTTGGTCCCTTCAGATTGAAAGGGATCTACTTCTCTACTTCCCTACTTCCTTTTACAATAGTACCTTAGTTGATGAACTTAATTCATACCATGACTATGGGGAAGATGGCCACGTTCATGTTTGTGCAAGAAAGACCGTCATGATCATTTTCCTCACCCGATGCAGAGTTCATAAACAGAAGCAAAATTTTGCCGAACACTTCCTCTGTTCAAGGAATAGTTGATACATTTTTTTCCCATTCTGTAGGTTGTCTCTTCATTCTTTTGGTTGTTTTCTTTGCTGTGTGGAAGCTTTTCAATCTGATAAGCCATATATTGTTTCTTGATGTTGTTTCTAGTGCTTGTTTCATCTTCCCTACCAAATGTTTTTGTTTGTTTGATTATTCTTTCCTAGACAGGATGACCTATCTAATCTAGACGTTTTGGAACTGTTTTAGGATCTTTCCTTTGTTTTGAACTTTCATATCCTGTTTCCAATTTGTGTCCATCTTGTCAGTCATCTTCAGTTGCACGCATTACCCCCACCCCACCACTACTATGTTCTGTGTTCCCTCAGAGGGCTGCTGTCTGTTCTCAGAGAGGTTATAAATTGCACTGTATGTCCCCCCAAAATGATGGATTGAAACCCTAATTCCCATTCCTTCAGAATGTGACCTTGTTTGGAAATAAGACTATGG
>PVIC010029395.1:0-22573 GCA_004025085.1 Thryonomys swinderianus
TACTTTACATTCCTTGTTCCAAGAAACACAGTTTGTTGGGATCCTTCTTCCAACAGGTTAAACCTAGTTCTTATTGTAGCTGGCTGGAGGCCAGATAGACTCAGCCTATAGCCAGGACTCTATGAATCCCTGAGGCCAAAAATTCTTTTCACACAATTTCCTCCTCAGGGTAGAGATTTAGGAGAGAATAGGCAACCTGGAAGCCAGCAGTTACATCCTCTGAGGAGACACTGTGACCCTCCTCTTACCCCTCCAGCAGTAGAACCTGAGCTCCCCACCCAGCACACTTCGCCCCTTCCTTCAGCAGGACTTAGGGCACAGGCTTCATGTATGGACCTGTCTTTTTTCCCCAGTGGGAAAGACCTGTGAGGGCGGAGGCCACTACCTATTTATTTCCCTCTCTAGTGCCCAGGATATCACACGTAGCACACAGGAGGCACAGGGCCTGTGTCCCTTGGCGGATTTACATTTTGCTCTCTATCGGACAAGTGACTGAAGGAGGGTATAAGAGTATATATTTTAGAAAAAGCGTGGTCTTTTTGGAAAAACCTATTCACCTAAATCTTTTTATAAAGACACTTAGAAAACTTAATTCCATTTTTTATTATTCAACATTTTATACATAATAAATACAAACTTTTTACAGCCACTGTAAAGAAAGCGCATGTGCACAGAGGCTTCCTCTGAGCTCTGCTCTGTGCGTGTGACACTGGGGTACATGTTCCGGAGGGAAGGGTTATTTTTTAAAAAGGAGGCATATTTTTACAACTTTGTTTTTTAAGATAAAATTAGCAGCTCTTCCAAAAAATATTTTAAAATATAACAAAAGATTTGAAATAACTCTGAGGTTGTGGAAAACCCAAATTCAAGGACAATTTAGCTAGCTAAAGAGAATACATGAGGGATGGCAAGAACTGATCTATTTAATAAGCACTTGAGAGATTTGTAAATGTCAGAAACTTCTAAAAAACACCTTTTGATTTGTTTTTTAAACTTAAGAATAAGTTTGATAAACATAAAAAGACCTCATATAGATCAACAGGTTAAGAAATGCCAAATCATGGAGAAGATGCAGTGAGGACTACTGTCACTGAAGTGATCAAATGACTAAAATTATTTCAGCTCTTGGTCAAAAATCCCACAAGGACGTTTGGCGAATATTTCAAGTTCTTAAAGATTCTTAAGAGGGATGGAATTTTGAAAGCATAATGCAACTTTTTGGATTAAACTCTGAAAATCTGATTTCTTAACAAAAATTTTAAAAGCAGCTGGTAAAAATCCCTCAGTCTCTGGGTAACATGTTCCACACCTCCCATGGGGTGGAGCCAGGGCTCACTCTCGGCCCCACTGCTGTGGTGCAGAGAGGCCCTCCTGCCATTCTGGGACACAGAGCCCCTCTTTCCTGTGCAAGTGGTGCATCCTTTAGGCCTTTCTCACAGGCAGCTGGTTTCTTCCATAGCCCACAGGATCTTCCTCCAAAGGAAATGTCAGGGCAGTGGTCCCAAAAGCTGCATTTTCCATGAGCGACAGCTGGTCTGCACTAGCCACAACCTGACTATTTAGACCAGTGTGTTGGCTTGGGAGTGAAAAACTCTAGTGGCCACCCCGGTAGAGAAGTTTGGTGATACAGACATGTGTCCTCAAATTTATCCAGACATTCATATTCTAAGGGTATTGGTCAGAAAAGTATATGCTGCAAAAACTAAAATGAGAACTACCCAAAGACAAAAAGAACACTGAGCCTGCTCACTTCCAGTCTAGAAGCTCCATTCAGTGTTAGCCATGGCCTCCTTTCTATTAGTCTGTGTGGTGGGCAAGTTGTGGCTATTAGTCCAGCCCTCCAGGTTAGCCCCACTAATACTAAATGAATGGCATAAATATTCATACAAAGGACACTGTTATTTTAAACTTGTAAGTTGTGGAGAGATGTGTGTTAATGTACTTGGCGTTAAATTCAGAGCAGTCCACTTGTTTTTGAGGAAGGGTTCACTTTCAGTCTGGGGATGAACTTCGGGGAGGAGCCAGCCTCTCCTCATCCCTCTTCCTGTTTCCTTTTGAATCCAACATGATCTGATTAATACTTAATCATCTGATTAATATTTAATCAGATGAGCAAAAGCCACTTGGAGAAAGATGAGATCTTTGCCACATCCTTGTGGCCACAGTAATATACTGTACAAGTGCACATGATCAGTAATTCTCTGACTGTGCCCTGGGACGAGGCCTGGTTTTGAGTTTCACATAAAAATGGACCACTGTTAGGCATAAGGGCTGCCCCCTCTATGCTGAGGCCCACTAGCATTTGTGCTATCTATGGTAGGAGAGATGACATAGAAAACAACAAAAAAGGCACAAAATATTCAAAACATGGGAGAAGTCCACCAGGCCACCCCAGTCACAAAGAATCCTCCTTGGTTTTGCTCTGTTCAAGAGTCATCATGCAAAGGTGCCTGAAAAACAAGACTGGCCAAACTCCAAGCCTGGCCTTGATTGTAGCCGTAATGAGGGCAAATCCATCATCACACCAGTGTGATCTCTACGTCTTCCATCTTCTCCGGTGGCCTCCGGTGGTTCTGTGTAGGTGGAGGGGGAGCTGCCCGGACCTGAGCAGTGAACAGTAACATGGGCTCTCAGTCAGTTTCCCGACAAGACCTGGGGTATCTGCAAATCCTAATCACTCCTTTATTAAGGGGCAGGGGCACCCAGCACTTTCCATCAAGGACTCCTGGCATCCTACCCTGGAAAGCAGGTGCTGTTCTGGATGGCACAGCAAACCCACAAGTCAAGTTGTCACCTAAACTGAAAGTTTTGCAGGCACAAGAGTCACAGTAATTTAAAAATCCTTCTCAAAGGTAAGGCCTGGAGTTGACAGCAAGAGGGAAATTTTTAGAGACTTGAAAAACATGTTGTAGGAGGAGAGTTGCCAGAGAGAAGGTTGTTGAGACAGAATGGGGTTAAAATATGGACTGCTGGTGTGGTGGCACACACCTATCATCCCAGCACTTGGGAGAAGTATCACTGCGAGTATCAGGCAGAAGTATCACTGTGAGTTTGAGTCAGGCTGGGCTACCCAGTGAGTTCAAGGCCAGCCCAAACTTTATAGAAAGACCCTGAACCTGTTTGGAAGGAAAAAAAAAAAAAAGATGTGTAGGACTTTGCTAAACTAAATTAGAAAAATCTGGGCATGGTGGTGCATGCCTATAATCCTAGCACTCTTTGGATGCTGAGGCAAGAGGATTGCCATGAGTTTGAGACCAACTTGGACTATACTGAGTTCAGCATGAACTACATAGCAAGACCCTGTCTCAAAAAAACCAACCAACCAACCAACCAACCAACCAACCAACCAACCAACCAAAAAATAAATACAATTATTAGAAAAAAATCTGGGCTTTATTCTACAGGTAAAAAGAAGTCTTTGGTGGATCACAAGCAGCATCAAATCTGTGAAAATACTTAGCTGACCCTCTAGGGTAGAGATCAGAGGTGGACCAGAGTGCAAATAAAAAGATAACTTATACCAGGGCTGGAGATTTAGCTCAGTAGTTCTGGCGCCTCCCTAGCAAGCACAATGTCCTGAATTCAATCCCCAGTAACTACCTACAACAATACCAGGCGTGGTGACACGCCCACTAGCCATCAGTACCACATACCACAGTGCCGGGCGTGGTGGCTCATGCCTGTAATTCCAGCACTCGGGGAGGCAGAGACAGGAGGATTGCTGAGTTCGAGGTTTGCCTGGGCTAAATAGTGAGCCCAGAGCCAGCCTGAACTACAAAGCAAGACCCTGTCTCAAAACAAAAGAAGATAACTTATGCCAGAATTGTCAGTAAAAAGGGGGTGGGAGATAACTTCAGAGGTCTTGTCAGTCACCTGACAGTGAGCTGATGTTAGCTGGAACGAGAGAGCACCAAAGGTGGAAGCAGAGCAGTAGAATTTTGAGAACGGAGGTAAACCTGGCAGGTTCTGGAATTGACTACTTGTGGGAGATGTCAGGAATGATCCCAGGTATTGCTAGGATGTCAATTCCATTCACCAAGAAAGCCAACAGAGATGAAGGAGTGTGTCTGAATAATTTTTGCTGAATTTTGGGGTCTAGGACATACAAGATGCAGTGACCACAAGTCTGAAGCTTAGGGAAGAAACTCATAAATCCCGGAGTTGTTAGTACACAAATGGTCTAAGATAGTAGCTAAGATAACTGGAAGAGACTGCATTCACTGACTTCAAGAAAACAGTCCTGGGACAGAGCCATGAGAAGTACCAGCAGTGACAGACAGAAGCAAAGAAGCCTGCAAAAGTCCATGAAAGGGCCAGAGGTGGAAAGCAAGCCAGAAGAGCGGGGCAGTGCAAGCAAATCAGTCTCCTCTCCTTTCTCACTCTTACCCACCAGCTTCTGATGCTACTGCCGCCTACTTGGACCACTGCTCCAAGGCCTAATGGTCCCCTGTGTCTATCCTGCTCCCCTCCATTACTCTCCACTTAGCAGCCATAGCAATGCTTTAAAAGTACAAAACCAGCTGCAACACTGTCCTGCTTAACTAACACCTAACAAGCATTCAGGCACATCTATCACGTGAATGAAGCCAGTAGTTCAAAGGATGATACAATTTGATATTAAATGCCGATACAAGGTCCAGGAAAATAAATTTGCAAAGTGTCCTCGAATAAGTAGTGTGAAAGCTATGACTCTGGAGTGTACAAAACCTAGAGGTAAGGTTAAGACAACAGTAGAGTGAAGAGTGAGCAAAAGTAACTAATTGTCAGAACATTTTCTCCCAGAGAACATAAGTTCTTTGAGGCCATGAAATATATAATTTCATTTCAGTGTCTCTCATACAGACAAATATAGGTCTGAAAAATAGGTTCTTAGTCAACACTTGATAAAAGAATTGCTTCTGTTTCACAATTGCACCACTCTATGTTCAAATAACTTGTTACAATTTAAAAGCAATTGCACATGTATTACCCTGTGCGGTTGTACCATGGCTGAGTGAAAAAAGTTCCAATACAGACTAAATATTCCAAGTGAGTTGACTTCATAAATCCTTCAATAGACCATTTTATCTTCCCAATCCTTTTATCTTTGCTTGGCATAATCGGTAACAACACAAGGGTGTGGGGACACATTAATTTTTTACTTTCAATTGGGAAGAACTATGGAGTCCATAACCCTGCTGAACAAGGAAACTTACAGGTCGCAGTTTGCCATATGAGGTCTCAGGAGTCTGCCTGGATGCCTGTGAGAATCCTGGGGACTCAGCATGAAGGCTGTTTTCTAAGAGAGAGAACCAAAGAAGCGCACTTTATTTTTGCTGTTAAGTAATAAAACTGCTGGTGTATTTCTGAAGTGAAAACACACTTAGACTCTGCCCTGGAGGGCCCTTACCTTGTGCTGAAGGAGATCGGGGGAAGAACTGGGAGCTCCTCTTATCTGGGCTAGGGTAAGGGCTGCTGGGAGGCTGGTCATACAGTGGCAGTGGAGGCAGGGAGACGTGCGGCTTTGGGGAAGGAGAGATCTGCAGCAAGGGAGCCAAGGTTACCAGGGGCCCTTGAAGGAGATCGGGGTGCTTCTCTGGGGTTCAGGGCATAATTCTTTTCTGGAGCTAAGTTATAACTGTTAAAACTTGTCAGCCACATGAGAAGGACATGGACTTAAAATATGCATCCACAACCCAATTTTGTGTAATGCCTAACATTTTCCTTTTACAGACTTTATATACTACTTATTTAAACTTATCTTTATTGGGGGGGTACCAGGGATTGAACTCATGACCTTGCACTTGTGAGGCAGGCACCAGAACCACTGAGCTAAACCCCTGGCCCTTAAATTTATCTTAAACAGTGATCAAGTGAAACTGTACTCTGGGACTTAAGTGAAAATGTAACAAATTAGCCAATTCAGTAAACCCAGTGAAGAACAGATGAAAACAAGTTGTGTTTTTCTGTACGTTAAGACAAAACAATAAGCTGAAACCACGACATGGCAGGGAGTATTATTATCCCCAACTTAAAACTCTACTATAAAGCCACTGTGATAAAAACTGCATGGTACTGGCAAAGTAACAGACCTGAGGACCAGTGGAATAGATTAGAAGATCCAGAAACAACCCCGGATACACTAAGCCACCTTATCTTTGACAAAGGAGCCAAACAAAAGAGCCTCTTTAACAAATGGTGCTGGAAAAGCTGGGCTTTAACCTGCCAAATCTAAAGCTAGACCTATCTCTTTCACCGTGTACAAAACTAAATTCACAATGGATTCGAGACTTAAACATTAAAACAGAAACAATAAGCCTGCTGGAAAACAGGTTAGGTAAAACTCTTGGAGACATTGGCTTAGGCAGAGACTTTATGAATAAAACCTCTACAGCACAAGAACTAGTAGAAAGAATCAACAAATGGGATCTCATCCTACTGAAAAGCTTCTGCACAGCAAAAGAAGTCACTGGCACCGCTAAAAGACAACCAACAACATGGGAAAAAAATCTTTACTAGCTGTTGGTCAGACAGTGACAATATATAAAGAACTTACAATATATAAAGAACTTAAACAGATCAGCCTCCCCAAGTTCAAAGACCCAATTCAAAAATGGGCATCTGAGCCGGGCATGGTGGCTCACGCCTGTAATCCCAGCACTCGGGAGGCAGAGACAGGAGGATTGCTGAGTTCAAGGCTTGCCTGGGCTACATAGTGAGGTCAGAGCTAGCCTGAACTACAAAGCGAGACCCCTGTCTCAAAAAAAAAAAAGTGGTAGGAATAAATATGATACAGAAAGAAAATAAAAGAGCATGTATAAGGGGGGAGGAGGGGGGAGTGGGTAGGGATATGGGTAAAAATGAGAATTAACTTGTGGCATATACTAGTACAAATTTCCCAATGTTATATGTGATTTTGAGATGTATATAAATTGTACCAATAAAGAATTCAATTAAAAAAAAAAGTGGGCATCTGAAATGAACAGACACTTCTCAGAGGCAGAAGTCAAAGCAGCTAAGAAGCATATGAGGAAATGTTTAACATCACTGGTCATTCAAGAGATGCAAATGAAAACAACACTGAGATTTCATCTCACTCCACAAAGAATGGCCACTATTACAAAATCAACCAACAATAAATGCTGGCGAGGCTGTGGGGAGAAAGGAACCCTTCTCCACTGCTGGTGGGATTGCAGACTTGTGCAACCATTGTGGAGATCTGTGTGGAGTTTTTCAGAAAACTAGGATTAGGGGTCCCATTTGACCCTGCCATCCCCCTGCTAGGAATATACCCAAAGGAATTTAAAAAATCACATTGAAAAGACAGCTGTACACCCTTGTTCATAGCAGCTCAGTTCATGCTAGCTCAATCTTGGAAACAACCCAAATGCCGGTCAACTGGAGACTGGGTAAAGAAGATGTGATTGTTTTATAAAATGGAGTATTATTCTGCCATAAAGAATGACAAGATTGATTCATTTATGTGCAAATGAATACACCTGGAGGACACACTAATAAGTGAAATAAATAGATCACAGATAGGCAAATACCAGATCTTCTCTTTGATATGAGCACCTGTAGATATAAATGAGCTCTAGAAAGTGTGATAGTTTTTGTAGAATGGGAAATTTCCAAAGGAAATTTGGTGTGGTGATGTAATGAGGGGAAGGAATAAATATGATTCTGAAAGAAAATAAAAGAGCATGTATATAGGGGGTGGGGAGGTGTGGGTGGGTACGGATGTGGGTAAAAATGAGAATTAACTTGTGTCATATACTGGTACAAATTTCCCAATGTTATGTGTGATTGTGAAATGTATATAAAATGTACCAATAATTCAATTAAAAAAACAGTAGGCTGAGTTTGTGGCTTTGCTATATTTTGTAAGAGGATAAGTGGTTAATGATGACCATGTACACAAGATCAGCAAGCGTGCTTCTTATTCTTCTATGTGCAAGTTCTGCTGTGACAGGTTCCCAAAGTAAAAGAACTAGGGATTTCCTGTAAAGGTGAATTCCCTATGATGAGCAAACGCTAGAGCCAGCCGAGTGTGAGACAGAGGCCCTGGTAGGATCTGGTCTGGACAAGGGGGCTCTGCCAGTGAGGGAGAGGAGGGGCTAGCTAAGAGTTGTATTACAGAAAGTAACTACAGAGAGTTTATTTCCTCACTGGGTTGCTTCTTTCTCTCTACCAAACCCATCTTTCATATGTCACATACAATTTAGCATTTTGGCTAATGGATTCAGAAGGCAGAATATGGGGAGCCTCGAAGTGTATTATGGCCCTATTCCATAAGGGGCTGCTAAGTCTTTCTCTGGCTGCCCAAATTCAGTTTTGTGTAACTGGAGTGGAGAGGCTGAGGCAGACAGATTATACTGGGGATTAAACTAGGGAAGTGCAGTATCACTGAGCTACATCCACAGCCCAAGAGCTCACTTTTGCCTGGATCAAGAAACCTCTTGGGAGTCATTTTCTTTAATCATCTTGTAATTAAACTTTCTTCCCTCTTATGTACCTGAATCTCTTTCATCCATGGAGTGTCACCGTTTTCTGAAGCTGAAAGTTCTTCTACTAGCACCGATGGGAAAACTCCAATCCGTCCATTGAATTCCCCTTCCCAGAAGCCATCATCATCTTGGTTTTCTTTGTTCAAGATACGGATGATTGCTCCCTCAGGAAAAGATAACTCATCATCTGTCTGGCCTTCATAATCATAAAGTGCTTTCACAAAACAGACTAGAGGGCAAGAGAGAAACAAGTCTGGTAAGAACATTTACAACTAGACTGCTTCTGCACCCACCCTTGGCTGACATGAGAACTCAAAGACCCACACAGGATAGGAGTAAAGCTGTAATGTTCTTACTCACTGAAAATCAGCTTTATGGTTCAACTGCACAGGACCAATGTGGCCAAATACAGGAAAACAGTATGGGATAGAAATAAAGTGCTTTTTAACCTACTGATGGCTTACTCCCGGGTAATACAGCTTAGGTCAAATGTGACCAAAAAAAGAGGCCTTGTTTCAGTTTTTACCACTAGCATCTCCGTTGAGGCTGCCTGAAACGAGTTCTGCTTCCGTAGAATTGCTAGATGTATGTGACCGACTGTCCAAAGCAGCCAAGGACTGCAGCATGCTTAGTAAGCTGTTCGAGGTGGGAAACTGTAGGTACTTTTCTGGCACGTAACCCACTTGGCCAACTTTATTTCGAGCCTGGTGAGAGACATGTGACAAAAAGGTTTACATACACAATTTGAACAAGAAATAACAAGAACTGAAAGATACTCCTAAAATGTCACAAGAAGGGGCGATATGAGCAAAGGAATATACCTTTACCCAGTCTTCCATATCTCCATCTTCAATCACTTCTAACACCTCATGTTCCTCAATGGTCAACTCATCTGGTTGAGAAGCCTGCAATGTAGGATGGTCATGGACAAAATTATAAAGGTTAGATAAAGAGCAGATGTGAGTTGGCTGTAACAAAAACCAGGGATAAAATATTGAAATGATTTTGAGAAACAAAAATTTTAATGCTGTAAAACTATCATAATGAGGTGAGGTTTTACTTTAAAAAAACTAAACAAAATAAAACTGCAACAAAAACTGGATCCTCAAGAGGCAATCAAGTTCAGTGAAGAGAGCATTATACTGGAAGGAGAGGATCTGTGTTAGAGCTCCAGCTTATGTACATATTAGTAAATTACTCAACTTGATGCCTCTATTTCCTCAAAATGACAATCCTGCCATTTTCTGGAGGATAGGGAGTCAAAATGGGATGAGAAAGCACAGACTACAATGACTTGGGAAGCACAGGCAGAGGAGAAGGCACTGAAATGAAACTGCTACCAGAGGGCTACCATGGAGGTCATGCTGTGGAAATCAAAAGAACTATGCATGTGAATCGGATGGTAGCTTAAGCAGTGCCTACACCTCATCTGGAATTGTGGTACAACAGTGGCTAAAAGAAGAAAACTGGGAAGGGGATAACTGAGATCAGTCAAGGTTTGGGTCATGCTTCAACTTTAGTGTCGAGTCTGGGCTGATTTCCTCTGGATGTTTCTGTACAAGCTATTTTATTGCTCAGACAGCACCAGTCATGAAATTTGAGGACATTCTCAGCAGCTCCACAGAGCTTTGCTTCTAAAGAGCCTTGTGTGTCACTAGGCAGAGGTTTGCTGACATCTTCGGGCTCTCTTGTAAACAGCCTTATTTTTGTAAGTCCTGAGGTCAGTTAAAATTATTACCTGAAACCAGTTTTTGGCTTACTGTTTGTTTGTGTTTTAGACAGGGTCTTGCTATGTAGTTCAGGCTTGCTGTGAAGTCATTGTGTAGCCCAACCTGGGCTTGAACTCACAGCTATCCTCCTGCCTCAGCCTCCTGAGTGCTGGGATTACTGATGGTACCACCATGCCCAGTGAAACCACTGTTTTTTGAATCTCAACTGTGAAAGTATAAAGTATCTCCTAATTATACAAGCAAAAAATAAAGACAAGAAAGTAAGTCACTTCCTAAGACCCATTTGTTACTTCATGAACATTAAAACGTTTCATCAAAACTCAGATTCTGAACATTTCCATAGCTTTTTTTTTTTTAATAGACAGGGTCTCGCTTTGTAGTTCAGGCTGGCCCTGAGTTAACAATGTAGCCCAGGCAAGCCTTGAACTCAGCAATCCTCCTGCCTCTGCCTCCCGAGTGCTGGGATTACAGGTGTGAGCCACCAAACATGGCAATGTGATATGTGGTACTGATGGCTGGTGGGTGTAGGTCACCATGCCGAGTATTGTTGTATATGGTTACTGGGGATTGAACCAGGGACCTTGCGCTTGCGAGGCAGGCGCTGGAACCTGAGCCAAATCTCCGGCCCCCTCCATAGCCTTTTGAGACAAAAAAGTACTGCAGTCAAAATTGATGACCAAGATAGAATACTCCAGGATCAAACTTAAAATTATCTCTGATCTAAAAACATGATGGAAAAACACCACTTGCAGCTTTTCCAACGAAATTTCTTTGCTACTCTATAACCACACTGCCTTGAATATACTAGCGAAATGCATCCTTGTAATGAAGATACGTTCCTATTTGCATGGCAAGACTTAAAGGTATCAAAATAACTAAATTTCAGTATGCATTGAGAGTAGAGCAGGTGGGACAGAGCACCTTTTAATATATCGCTGTCCTTGTAAGAAAGTCACAGAGGTCCGTGTACACTGTGTATGTTGTCAAAAGAAGTAGGCACCAGTGTGACTGTGCTGTCCCCCTTCACTGATGATCATTCTCCCACTTACAAGGCTGGCCTTTCATGGTGATCAAGACCTACAGAATTTGGTCCCTGGGCCTCGAAGTGCTTTGGACCAGCACATTCTTCCCTGCTTACTGAAGGTACCATGCTCTCTCTTCCTTGCCTCTGCTTCTGCTGGGCTGTTCCCTCTTTCTGGCATGCTCTGCTCTGTCCTTCCTATCTGATGAATAAGTCAGATCACTGTGGGCCTAAGTCCGGCTTCAGCCTGTCTTGATCGGCAAGTAACTATGTCTTTGATTCTCAGTTTTTTCTTTTTTGCTACTAGAATGTAAACTCTGTGAAGGCAGAGATTTTTATTTGTTTTGATCAGTACTGCACTCTAGAGTCTGGAGTTAGTTGCTTCCTCTTCCTTTTGTTGTTATCTGGCCTCACACTGACTACAGTGGCATTCTAGTTGTTTGTCCTGTGGGCTCCCCATTAGAATGATTTACTTAAGGCAGAGACGATTTCTTTTCACATAGCTCAGGTACAGACAGCAACTGGTGAGTACACGGCTATTAAATATACACATTTTTACTTCCTATATACACATCTCCTATCTCTTAATATCCAGTGACAGAATCTATTCCCATCTACAGCTCTCCAAATGTCTTGTATTTTCTTTTAAAGCAATGATTTTTCAAATTACAAAAGTAATATATGCATACTGAAGAAAAGCTGAAAAACACACATAAATGAGATCTGAAGGTACACACAATTTGGTAGCTTTTAAAACTGGCCATTGTGTTTCTCCTTACATAATAATTCTTTGTAATATATATTTGAATAATCTTCATAACAATGTTATATATTATGGTTATAGTGTATGAATGGTTAATTTATTTTCTTCTTGTATTGCCAACTTCAAGATATTATAGAGTAGTAGTAGGATGATTTTTGTTTATTGCAGTGCTAAGGGTCAAATCCAAGTCCTCACTCACATTTTTTTTTCTTTTTCTTTTTTCTGAGACAGGGTCTCACTTTGTAGTTCAGGCTGGCCCTGAACTCACTATGGAGCCCAGGCAAGCCACTGCGAACTCAGCAATCCTCCTGTCTCTGCCTCCTGAGTGCTGGGATTACAGGTGTGAGCCACCACACCTGGCACTGTGGTATGCGGTGTTGATTGTTGGTGGGTGTGAGTCTCCACGCCCAGCATTATATGTGGTTACCGGGGATCGAACTCAGGACCTTGCACTTTCAAGGCAGGCACTGGAACCACTGAGCTAACCCTCTGGCACCCTCACTCACATTTGATAAGTGCTCTACCTACTGCTGAACTAAGATTCCCATCCTTGAAAAAAATTTTTGTGTGTAAAACATTTGCTATATTGCGGTTCATTTCCTTAGAGTGGACACTAATAGGATTAAAAGTTATGCACATTTTTTTTTTGGAGACAGGGTCTTGCTTTGTAGTTCAGGCTGGCTCTGAGCTCACTATGGAGCCCAGGCAAGCCTGGAACTCAGCAATCCTCCTGTCTCTGCCTCCCAAGTGCTAGGATTACAGGCGTGAGCCACCACACCCAGCACTGTGGTATGTGGTATTGATTGCCGGTGGGCATGAGTCTCCAAGCCCAGCATTGTATGTGGTCACCGGGGATTGAACTCAGGACCTTGCGCTTGCGAGGCAGGCGCCGGAACCACTGGGCTAACCCTCCAGACCGTTATGCATATTTTTAATACTTCTGTAAAAAAATACTTCATAACTTTTAATACTATTAGTGCCCACTCTAGGGTTACCTTCTTAAAAGTCCAATCTGGGCTAGGAATGTAGCTCAGTCATACAGTGTCTTCCCAGCAAGGGTAAGTTCCTGAGTTTGATTCCAGTACCAAAAAACAAAAACCAAACAAACAAACAACCACCCCCACCCCAATCCCACCAAAGTCCAATCTTTTTAGGACACCCAGTGGCTCCTCTAAATCAAGATAAAAAGCAAATTTATAAGCTTGGTACACCAGGCCCTTTACTGTCTAGGAACAAACAGACCTTTATGTCTGTTTCTCTATCCCCACTCTGGGTACGCCCACAGCAATGCATACAACCTGTCCCAAACACTCCACATTGTCACCTCACTGTCTCTGTATCTGTGTTCTTTACTTACAAGGCCCCTTCCCCTCTCTACCCACCCTCTGTAGACAAAGGTCTTATTTATAATCTAATTTAAATGCCTATAATCTGTAGAATTTCTCTCAACCATTGTAGGTAGAATCAGTGACTTTACCTTTACTATAAATCTTTCCATACATGTTAGATTTTTCAGATTAATATTTATCTCAAGACTAGACATCCCAGGAAGGCAGTAATAATGTCATATTTATTTTTTCTTGCCAAAAGTTATTACTTGTTGGGCACATATTGGATTGACTACATAGACTTTTATGGTCTGGTTAACCATAGGGACATGTCTGGGATATGCCAAAGGAGGGAATATTGAGTGAATGTGAGCTGTTTAAAATCATGATACTTTCATGGATTTTCGGTGCAGAGCCAGACAAAAAAATTTTAAGAAAAGTAAGATTAAATTTGATTGGTAATAAGAACTATACAGTTATGTGCTGCATAATAATGTCTGGTGAGACACTTAGGGCTCTCCATTTAAGGGCATTAAATTTTAATTCCGGAACTTTTAAGTAAATGTAACCATGACAAGTGACATCAGAAAACATTCTCAATCCTAGTCTTATAATATCCTATCCAACATTCTCAAGCTTCTCAGGAAATGATTTTAAATTTTAAGGAGACAATGTACAATGGGAAAAAAGGTTCTAAGCCTTTTAGAAAACAAGAAATATTATGAATTTAAATATAGTAAAATTAAAATAAAAAATCTTGGGACCCTCCCAGCAGTAAACACTACTGTGAGCGAGGCTCCACAGTGTATGATGTTTGTTATCTGTTGGCATTATCCTTTCCTATCGCTGTCTCCATCCAAATGGGAGGCAGAGAATGTTTATTTGTTCCTGTCTTCCTTACTTTATTTACTTATTCATTCCACAATTACCGTGCACCAGGCATTGTTCCAGGTGCTCAGTACACACAGAAGAGGTACACAGACATGAAGTTTCTGTTGTGGATCTTCGGTGACAGCCAAAGAAATATGGAAACAAGTAAGATTGTTTGGCTAGTACCAGTAATAAGAACTAAACAGTCATGTGCTACACCATGACATTTGCTCAACAATGGATCACACGCATACGATCCCATAAGATTATAATGGAGACGAAAAATTCCTATAACCTAATGATGTTGTTGGCATCTGAACACTACAACATAACCATCACTCACAAGTTTGTGAAGACGCTGGCGCAAGCAACCTGCTGTGCTATAAGAGTATAGCAATGTAATTATACACAGTCTACAGTACTGGATAATGATTCTAAATAACCATGGTGCTAGTTTATGTATTTAGTATGCCACACTTTTTAATCATTGTTTTACACTCCTACTTATTAAAAAAAGTTTACTAAAGTATGCTGGCTGACAGCAGCCTCATATATTTCATGTTCTTTCTATCCCTTGATTAATTGTATTATTTTCTCTTGTGTTTGATTTCACCTTGTGTTTTGTTCACCATGGCCTGAACAACAAAATACACATGTAACATTTTGCTCAGATCTGTAGTAGGCTATGCCATTTAGATTTGTGTAAGTTTATCCTGTGATGAGAAATATCACTTGATGCTGAATTTCTCAGAGTGTATTTTCACTATTAGTGACACATTTCTGGGCAATAAATAAATGAGGGCAAAGGGTACAGAGTTGTGACTCAAGAGTTGGTTTTATGTTGGCTAGAGGTAATCTTAGGGTATACCAGGTGAGAGGCGTTCAATGAAGAAAACCTACAATCAATTGAGATTTGGAGAAACAGTTCTAGGTAGAGGGGCAGCAAATGCAGAGATTTAGTCAGGAAGGAACCTGGCGCTTTTGCAGCCTAAGAAGCAGCCAGAGTGGCTGGCACATGCTGTGGATGAGGTGGGAGAACAAGCTGATGTGAAGCTAGGGAGCCTGGCTGGAGATGGAGCAGGCTGGAGAGATCCCAGGGAAGAGTTTGCATTTTTTTTTTCTATATGTGATAGAAAGCTTAAAAGGAGATTTAGTAAAGGGAATAAAATAATCTCATTTTTTTTTTTGTCAAAGAAAATTGTGGTTATAGAGGAGAAAATGGACTGTTGGGAGGCAATTTACGAAAGAAGGAGAATGATCACGAGGGTACCCTTCCACTTTTATAATCATCAGAACAATGGTCGAGACCATGATGGTATCAAGAGAGATGACAAAAGGGGGAAGGATTCACTACGTTTGAGAGTGGCCTCCATGGGAGGGGCTGGCAGATTAGACAGGGGAGTGGGACAAAGAGAGCTGAAGAAAAGAAGCTCAATTTATTTTATATCAAGTAAAAAGTTAATGGAAAAGCAGTGTATAAGTGAGAGAGATTAAGAAGTACTGTATCAATGCAGGTTTGGCAATTCTGACATCTATTTAGTCAGAGTCCTGCTTAATGTGAAGAGAAAGAGTTTTATTAGGATGAAGAAAGGTAAAGTTTTAAAACTTATTTTAAACTTATTTGTAAAACAATTTTCCTTTGATACCAATTTTGGAAATCATCCTAATGCTAAAAAGACACTTGAGAGTAAGAGTTTTATTTACTGAAAATTTACAAAATGCCAAGCACTGTGGTGTATGTTTTGCTATAAAAGTATTATCTCATTTAATCTTCATATAACCTTATACTATTATTCCTATGATATGAGGAAACTGAGGCCTCAGAGACTAAGGGACTAGTGCAAGGTTATAAAAGCTCACAAGAAGAGACAGGATCTTAGCCCTAGCAGTCTTATGTCAGAGCTGAACATCTTCACCATTATGCTGTGTTGCCTCTGATACTAATTGAATGCCAGTTTTACGCTAAGCACAGGCAGTAACATACAGTTAACTCAGAGTTGCCACAATTTAAGCAGTAAATTGGAGAAATACAAACCTTGTAGGAATAAACAACTTTGCAGGTGAGTGGATAATTTCTTAAGGTGCCAGAAGGGCTGGAACTGCTGTCATCAAAAACATCCATGTTGTCTTCAAACTCTTCTCCTTCTTCTCTCTCGGTGTCTGCATTAAGCTAGGAAAAATTAGAAGCCATTGGCTAGTTTGCTTACTTCAAGAAGATGGCTGAAAAGATGAAAAACACTGAGAATGTGATTGTTTCAAAATGTCAGTTTGCCTGCTTAACTGCACTAGACATGATTACATTTTCTCACATTTTTCATGCTATGAAGGGATGGACATTTTAAAAAATTAAAATATCTTTCAAATATATAAGAAATAATTTCAGTATCCTTTCAGTTTCAGCTGTTAAATATCGACAAAGCCCTCTCACATTTTTAACATCATATTAGGAAATATTAAAATTTTTTACCAAGGATGGGGAGAAACAGGCTTTTATATGTGCTGGTAGAAATGTTAATTCATACACACTTTGGGGAAATAACCTTCCTAAAAATAAAACAACTACTTAATCTAGTAATTCCAGTTTTGTGACTCAATCATGGAGAAATAAAAGGATGTAAGAATATATTGTAAGATACTAAGCAACAATGTTTGTAAGGGCAAAAGTCTGAATACAACCATCTGTCCATCAAAAGGGGAATGTTTTAATAAAGTATGCTTTATCCATATTACAGATAAATACTGTGTGTGTGTGTTGTTCTTTGAGGCTGAGTCTCACCTGCCTTGAACTCAGTATGTAGGCCAGGTTAAATTCAAAGTTGCTACAATCCTCCTGCCTCAGCCTTCCAAGTGTTAGGATTAAAAGCATGTGCCACCACGGCTGACTCAGATAAACAGCACTCATTAAAAGTAAGTAAGCTGGGGCCGGAGGGTTAGCTCAGTGGTTCCAGCGCCTGCCTTACAAGTGCAAGGTCCTGAGTTCGATCCCCGGTAATCACATATAATGCTGCGCATGGAGACACGCCCACCAACAATCAACACCGCATACCACAATGCCGGACGTGGTGGCTCACGCCTGTAATCCCAGCACTTGGGAGGCAGAGACAGAAGGATTGCTGAGTTCGCGGCAGCTTGCCTGGGCACCATAGTGAGCTCAGAGCCAGCCTGAACTACAACGTGAGACCCTGTCTCAAAAAGCATGCATAAATAAATAAATAAACAAATAAACAAATAAATAAATAAATAAATAAAAGTAAGCTGGGGGTCTAGCAAGTGCTAGTTCTTGAGTTCAATGCCCCGTATACAAAACAAAAACAAAAAACACAGAAGAAGAAAAGAAAAAAGAAACAGCCCAAAAATAAATCCCCATATATATGGTTAAACTATTTTCAACAAGGATGGTAAGACAATAAAATTCCACAGAATTATAGGGAGTTGCAGAAGAATCAACTATACTTTTTTTTTTCCAGGTGCATCTGTTACCACTTATTTCCAAGACCATGAAATATTTTCATTTATAACTACTACTAAAAATTCTTCACAGCTAACAGTGCACCTTATCTTTTTTTTTTTTTTTTTTTGAGACAGGGTCTCACTTTGTAGTTCGGGCTGGCCCTGAGCTCACTATGTAGCCCAGGCAAGCCTCGAACTCAGCAATCCTCCTGTCTCTGCCTTCCGAGTGCTGGGATGACAGGCGTGAGCCACCACGTCCAGCAATGAACCTTATCTTAATCATGTATAGTCTGTCAGGTCAGTGGCAAAATAGGCTCAGATCCTGGATTTTCAATTATTTTATTGAGACAGAGACTATGTAGTCCACACTGGCCTTAACTTGCTGGCAGCCCAGTCTGGGCTTGAACTTGTGATTCTCTTGCTTCAGTCTCCCAAGTGTGGAGATTATAGGGATGTGCCACTATGCCTGGCAGATCTTGGTGTTTTAAATTTCAGGCTTATGAATCTACCTTTTTCCAACAGAATATTGTATCATATAAAAGGATCACATTTTAAAAACTTCCATGAAACTAACTTTAAACATATTTTTATATGTCTTATATACCTGGTTATTCTAGGAAAGGCTACAGATACTATAAAAATGAGGGGTGAACAAGTTTCCAAAAATATACTTGGAATGTTAACATGTAGTATACTTTAGCACTGGGAATCAATCCAAAACATGTTATAGTGGTAATACTGGTTGATACTATGCATTCCTTTTCCTCTTTTGAATTTATTTATTGACTCTTATGGTAAGGAGTAAAGAGCTAGAATGATAGTGGTTGTTGCCATAGACTTCTGCCTTGCTCCAGCAGGTTTCCAAAGCATGTCATCTCACAATGATTTCTTTCTTTTCCCTTTTCTACCCATTCACTTGTTAAACTGTTTTCTTGACTTAGCATTTCCAGAATCCCATTCTTCCTCTCTCATCTTCACAGCTTCTCTTGTCCGCCCTTTTTCTTCCTGTCACTTGAAAACTTTAATCAAAATGATTCTCGTAGATGTACTAATATATTTCCGTCCTGAGATGTAAAAAGCTTACTCTTTTTGTAAAAGTAGATAAGAACAATTTTTTGGAGTTAGTTTTGCTGAGAAGCCATCTTCATGTACTCAGCAAAAAAACTCAATGGGTGTCAGATTTGTGGCACTGTCACAAAGTAGTAAGCAGTGGGCCCTGGGGCACAACAAAGCTTGACATTTATTTCTTCTACCTGTAATTATGGGTCCTTTGATCAATCTACCTTTGCCTTTCCTCCCAACCAACCTAGCTTCTGTTTTTGTTTTGTTTTGAGACAAGGTCTCACTATGTAGTTCAAGCTGGCCTTGAACTTAATATGTAGCCCAGACTGGTCTTAAATTTTTGTTATTTTTTTTTTTTTTTGAGACAGGGTCTCACTTTGTAGTTCAGGCTGGCTCTGAGCTCACTATGTAGCCCAGGCAAGCCTCAAACTCAGCAATCCTCCTGCCTCTGCCTCCTGAGTGCCAGACTGGTCTTAAATTTATGCCAATCCTCCTGCCTCAGCTTCCTAAGTGCTGAGATTATATGTCTGTGCCACCAGGTCTGGCCCATCCCAGCTTCTAGGGAACATCATTCAACCCATTGCTTTTTAACTAAAAAAATCTGAATCATTATCAGGTCATTATATATACACATTGTGATCACACACAATATTAAGAATTTGTACCAGCATACGACACAATTTAATTCTCATTTTTTCCCATTCCCTCACCCACCCTACAACTCACCCGACCCTATATACAAAAGCTTTGTTTCCCTTCTTTCGCCCCAGTCCCTATATATGTAATCATTCAATCTTTTTCTGCTGCTTGTTTTTTTTTTTAGTTTAGTGACTCCATTTAATTTTTCCTCAACTTTCTACTTATGAGATCAATATTTTTAGATACAATATAATGCCTTCCAGGTTCACCCATATTGCCATAAATGATAGAATATTATTCTTTTTATAGTGTAGTAGTATTCACTTGTGTATGTACATACCATATTTTATTTTGTGTTTGAATCCAGGGCCTCACTATATACTACAATTTAAAATTCACTCACCTAACAATGGGCATTTCAATTGATCCCATATCTTGGCTATTGTGAACAGCACTGTGATAAATATGGGAACGCAGATATTTCTTCAGTATGTGCTCTTTATTTCCTCTGGATATATACTCACTAGGGGGTTGACTGGATCAGATAATTATGGATATCCAGAAAGTCAAAGATTACAGTATAGCTGAAGAGATTTTTTCAGAGGTAAAATTATGTACCTCTTTTCTCCCTCCCTCCTTCCCTCCCTTCCTTTCTTCTCCCCTCCACTATGCAACTTGGGCCCTTGTGCTTCCAAGGGCAGTACCACTTGAGCTAAATCCTTGGTAACTCGTAGTATCTGGCAACGGATCTCCTGAGAAAGGCTGGCTCATACACACTTACTGAATTGAACTAAACTGATCATATTGCAAACTGGAGTTTAGTTCAATAAAAGGAACACTGCCCATCTGGAAATACTGTAAATATGAAAGCAACTAAAGATTTATATAGGCATAACCTACTATTTTTGGTGGTTTATAACTGTTTTACTATAAAAAGCCAATATTTCTTTTCATTGGGGCTAGCACAAATAAATAAATAGATTTTCATATTTCAAAAACAAAGCCCATTGTACTGCATGGACAGATAACAGAGAGGCAGCTGGGAACTAAACTATCATCTGAAAGATGTTTAATCTCTCCTTTCAACCATACTATTCAGCATGATACTCATAATTAGTGGAGTCACAATTTATTTCCATGCAACTCTGCAAATGCTCAGCCTCTTAGGCTGTAAAAACAAAGCAGACCATCAATTTGCTTGTGTGCAATAGTAGTAGAAAGTGGCTGAAGACAGGAAAGCTGTAAACATTATCACCTATAAAAATACAAAAGAAAAATAAACCAGTCTTAAAGGACTACAGAGTTTTTTTTTGCTTTTTGGAGACAGGGTCTCGCTTTGTAGTTCAGGCTGGCCCTGAGCTCACTATGGTGCCCAGGCAAGCCGCCGCGAACTCAGCAATCCTCCTGTCTCTGCCTCCCAAGTGTTGGGATTACAGGCGTGAGCCACCACGTCCGGCATTGTGGTATGCGGTGTTGATTGTTGGTGGGCGTGTCTCCACGCCCAGCATTCTATGTGGTTACCGGGGATCGAACTCAGGTCCTTGCACTTGCGAGGCAGGTGCCGGAACCACTGAGCTAACCCTCTGGCCTGGACTACAGAGTTTTGACTCATTAATCCTACTCATTATAGGGGGAAAAACTTATTTTGGAAAATATAAATATAAATATTCCTCTTTTAATGGCCTACCTATTTAATGACTGTTTGGACTAATGAACTTTTTTGTGTTTACACCTGTATACATCTTGTTATAGAGCCTTAATGCCTTTGTTTTTGTATAACACAACCTTGTTTATAGAGTATTGTAATTTTTGCTGATTGTGCTGTACAAAACAGTACTGTAGCTTTATGTTTTGTTATACATTTCAGTACTGTATGTAAGAGTTATGTAAATAAAACAAAGTCATCAAACTGGAATTTCCTTCGATCATTCCTTCCTTCTGATATATTTTAAGATGCATATGATATACAATTTCTCATTTAGTGACCAATTCAATTAATGACCTATTTACAGAATGAACTCGATCATTAAACAAGGATTTCGTGTGGCCTATTGTATTTCAGGCACATTCACTAAGCACATTGTTAAAAATAAATACAGGATTCATGAAAAGACAAATGTCTTGAAAGTATATACTATTTCTATAATGTCTGATACTGGAGAAAAATAAGCTATGTATCAGTTTTTGGATATTGAAGCAAACAAGTTTATTTAGCCTCAATGTCCAAAAATATATGGTTTGCCTATTTTGATGCAGAAAGGAATTATCTGGAGCATGGTCTTATGAAAGTGGTACATCATATGTGATACAGGTAGAACAGCTGTGCCACAGGGCCAGAAAAATGTATCTGTGCCATTTTTTTACTGGGCTGACTTCTAAGGATTATTTGCTTCCAACAGGTGATAACAGAACTGATTCACTTGGGGTTAAATAACTAATGAGAAATAAACTTTTAAGAAGTGATTATCTTTGAACCTTTCTGCTATGAAGAAATGTCTCATATATTGGGTACATATATTTATAGGGATACATATGTTCTCTCAAGGGTTTTATATATACTTCTGAACCACAGAAACACTTGAACAATTAATTATCACTTATTTCTTGGCTCTGTGATTGTTTTATATTTAATTTTTGTTATACACTCCTGGCTAGTAAGTCCATTTGCTACATACTCCACATGTCTTCCTATCCTCTAAGGTATTTACCCCAGATGTAGATAGAGCAACGGTTCCATGAATGCTGGTTTCACTGCCAAGGATGTTTGGTATTTCCAGTGATTTTTACATAGTCAAGTAGGCTCATGGTATTTTAGTTTCACTTGGTCTCTTGCAATGACCTGCAGAAGCTTCTTCATTCAACAGGTAAAACTGCACATTCAAAACACACGTTCTGACAACATCAACTGTGTGATCAATGTAATCCTGAAGAATTCATGGGAACTGCTGGATGCCAGGAAAGGGGATGTGAGGAAATATAGGAATAGATGCTTTACTGACTTGCTAAAGATCATACCTAGAGGGAATCTGTTCTGCAGTCATGATTATTATTTTTTATTTTTTTATTGCAATCATGATTATTGATGAGCACTTTCTGTATCACTGCTAAATCACAAGATTTTTCTTAATAATTTTCATCACTGCCTCTTCTGACATGTGAGGGATCAGTATTGCCTGAACTTAGCTGCTGTGATGATTTGTTGGTGTCAGCCCTATTTTATTTTA
>PVIC010029396.1:0-22564 GCA_004025085.1 Thryonomys swinderianus
GTCCTTCTTAGAGGCAGAGAGGCAGAGAACCACAAACGTAACCCACATACCCGGCAATTCTTGGTCTTACAGAGCAGAGATCTGCAGAGGAGACTCTTTGATTAGGCAAGAAGATGTTTCCATGTCATCGCGTGAACATAATTCTGCCCCAGCCCTCTGTGAACATTTGGGAGAGGGGAAAACTGGTTGCTGAATGATAGGCAGCTATTTATTGAACAAGATGGTTTGCATGTGTTATGGAAACAGCATCTTCGGATATCTAAGGAAGTAGAATCCTCTTCTTCTGGGTTTATGATGGCAGATTTAACTTGGTTGGCTAACATGTGCCCAGACAGCTGGCATGGGTATTTCTGAAGAGCATTTGAATCAGTAGCCCATCAGTCTCTGTCTCTCTGTCTCTGTTTCTTTCATCTCTGACTCTGATCTGTCTCTCCTCCCTCCCTCCTCCCTCCTCCCTCCCTCTGGATGTGGGTGTATTTTCCATCTCTCTGGAGTGCCCTGACTAATAAATTTTCTAAAACCAACCTTGGAGACAAGGTCAACTGAAGTTCAGTGCTGCTTTCTCTAGGTTTATGTGCCTTTAGAGCAGGCGGTATTTTCCTCTGTCCCACCAACTTCCATGGCTCACCTTTTCAAACCTCCAAGAGGATTTGCTGATATGAAACATGTGATGAAATGATTCACATTTCACTCAAGACTTGCTATGTCCAGACTCCTTACTAAGCACTTTTCAAGACTTGCTATGTCCAGACTCCTTACTAAGCATTTTTGTAGAGGCTACTTGATTGAGGTCAGGTTTGTCCTTAAGCCTGTGTAGATGAGGAAAATTAAAGGGCAGTGGTTCTTACTAACTTTTCCAAATACCCAGGTCTGACTTTCTGCATCCCGGACTTGACCTTAAAAGTGAATAATCTCATACTGGACTGGAATGTCTACTGTGCGCTAGATACTGCAGACCATGGTGGTGATTCCTGAGGAGAGAGACAGAATTCCTGCTTGTTGGGGATTCTTTTGGGGAAGTGTGGAAACCATGATCAGATAAACAGTGTACTATCCGAGAATGACTGTTGTAGGAAAACAGTGGTCCCACAGGGCCAGAGGCATGGCTGTGTAGTCCAGAAAATGGAAGGATATATATCATAAGGATGAAATCTCAGTAGGACTTTCCACTGAGCAACATCTCCATCTGCTTTTATGGTTTTTTTTTTTTTTTTTTTTTTTTTTTTTTTTTTTTTTTTTTTTTTTTTTTTTTTTTTTTTTTTTTTTTACAGTTTTGAGACAATTGCTCTCTAAGTGGCTAAATTGTCCAGGCTGGGCTTGAACTTGTGATCTTCTTGCCTCAGCCTTGGAGTGCAGAATTATACCTGTGTGCCACCACACCTGCTTTTACTGTCTTTTACTTTAAAACAAATATTTTAGCAGCTTTATATTACTGATAACATATGAGAAACACAAAACCAGAATTAAACCTTAAAAGGTTCTGACCAATTGCTTATGGTTCATACACTCCTTTCATATATGGTTTCACTTTAGTTTTTTGTGATAGAAGAGAATAGTAATTGTTTTCCCTCAGCTGAATTAACATTTGAAATACTCTTCTTTAGAAAACTTGGAGGCCTTCTATGATTCCAGCTTTTCTGAGCTGATGCTTATCTTGGCTTCTCAGAGCTGGCTGTTCATTGGAATTTCCTGGGGAGCCAGGGCTACACCCCAGACTTTGGCTAGCAGAAGCACCAGGACAGAGTCTGGTCCTCTGTGTTACAAGTCCTTCAGGTAACTGTCAGGCATCTGTTCAGGGTAGAGAAGCCTGGCACAGTGCGTGCTTTTCATTCCTTATAGACCCAGCACATTTCTGGAGAGCAGCTAGGCTAGAGAGTGGCTCAGGGTGTCCCTCAGCCCCCGCCTTCCTCTCTGTCACACTGGGCTGGTGGCCGAGATAGGCAGGGAAGGCCAATCCCAGGCCCTCCAGCACCTGGCTCCCCCAGCCCCTCCCTCCTGACCTACTTACTCTCAGCTCACAGTCAGAGGCACTAGGGCTGGAAACAACAGAGCTCTTTAACGGAAGCAGAGCCCTGTGCGGGCGGAAGGCCAGGGATGCATCCAGCCGCTGCAGGCTCTGCTGTTCAGGGACGTGGTGCGCTGTGGCATTTTAGCCTCGTTGCCCTGATGCCTGCTCAGCTGAAATGTCCTGTGATGGTGATTCTCCTTTCTCTCGGGCTGCATTCTCCTCCCTGGACAGGAGCTCACCTCTGCTGCCACTGCCTCTTCTCAGACGGAGTGAATCCCTCCTCCCACCCCTTGGCCCCCTCAGAAATTTGTTCACAGTTCAGGACTTAGCATGTTTTACTGCAGGAAAAGGCCATCTGCGTTCCTGTCCATCTGGGAGTCCTCAGAGGCAGCGCTTGGCCCTGACTCATCACACACAACATCCCTTGTGCTTCCCAAGGTGACTGATGCCTGGCAGGCGATATGCTCGGGGTGGGGTGGGGGGCTTCTGCAGAACCCAGTGCAACCCCAGCTCTGTCCCTTTTGGCTGATGAAATGGGAAACCCAGCTGCTTGTGGCTCCTGCCTTCCAGGAAGAAGCTAGAAGTGCGGAATCTTGGGGCGCAGCCCACGCGAGGATCTGCACTTAAAAAGCTCTCCCTGCAGTGATTTCCAGGCCTCTGAGAAGCCTCAGTGGTCTCCAGCTGTGAAATGGAAGTAACTGCTAATTTACGGGATTGTCCTGAGGCCTGAGTGGGGCTGAATTCAAAGTGTCCACTGTGGGTGGAGCACATTGGAACCAGTTTTTACTGCTTTTGCCCCTTGAAGGTGTCCCTAGGTGGGAGCAGGTCTGCAGCAGCTGTGTGAGGAGGGCTGGGGCCTGCACTAGGGAGCCCTGGGGCACCGCAGTCAAGTAGGCTTGGCAGCTCCACCAGGGAGGACAGGAAAGGAGGAAATGGCAGGCTCACTGTGGCTTGGAGTTTGGTAGGGACTGTGGTCTCTGAGCTCTTTGTGAAGGAGCCTTGATCCCACAAAGAGCAAGTGTGTTCTCACCTGTAAGAACTTGAGCCGTCTTGCCAGTGAAGGGCAAGTGAAGGTCTCTGAAGTGCAGGCAATTCGTGTGGAACAGGAGAGTGGGAGCTGTTTGGTTTGGGCATTTTCATATAAATTAAACATTGCACCACCAACAAATTCCATCCAACACATGGACCATACCATATGTAGAGGGACTGCATTTGTATGGACTATTTTATTTGGTATTAGTGGAGTCTTAAGACTGTATGTACCCTATGATCAGTTCAGGCTGGAGGAATATCAATGCCAGAGCAAATTAACAGGTAAAAACTGTCCCAGTGCAGTAAGATCTTTCCCCACAGAACCTCTGACTTGGTAACTCCTGAAGACAGGGCACTGTGTCTGCCTGGCTTATCGGCCATTTTCCTCAGGTGCAGAGGGGGCCTGAGCCATCTCTCTGCCTGTGCTAAACCTGCTCTCCTCACATCCTACCAGCCTATCAGGGCAGAGAACCCAGAGGAATGACACTGATGCAGTGACTCCCGCTGCAGTTGATAACCTTCAGGTGATACTCTCAAAGTAGATCAGAGTTGTTCCATAGCCACTCTCTGGAACACCATGGAAAAACTGCCCAGAGAGCCAAGAGAAGCCCTGGGTGATTCCCATACACACCAAGAAAAGATAGCCATGCCCTTTAGCGATGTGCTTGCACACTGGAAGTTAGGAACTCTGGCGGAAGATGGGAATTTCTGCCAGGGTTGGGATCAGTTGTCAAAGTGGAATCAGGCTGGTTTCTGATTCTATTGTGTAGACTTGTGGGAATCTTAGCAGAGATCAGAGTTGGTAGCAGGAAGCAGATTAGGGTGAGGAAGCCAGTAGGCACTGTTAGAGTATGTGAGAATTTTTCCTTCCAGAACTTTATAATGAAATAAAGATTATACTCTCAGCTACAGAGTGGAGGTAAGTATATTTGTTATCCAAGTAAGTCAGTATCTCTTCCAGCCTTGATTCTCCAGTGAAAGCACAGAGGTAGTAGAGTGAATGAGACCAGAGGGTGCAATATTAGCTTCACTTTTTATGTGCCATGATAGAAAATACAAGCAAAGACATGCAAAAAACTACACATAGTGAATAATCTGATATGTGTGTATGATGATGAATACCACCATCAAGATAATTAACAAACCCATTGCCCAGAAGTTTTTTTTTGTAACCCCTTTCCAAATTTTCCATCTCTTTTTTTTTTCCTAGGGAACCACTCATCAGCTTCTATCACTATGGAATGATTGGCATTTTCTGGCATTTCATGTAAATGGACTCTATAGAATACTATTACATCAGACTTCTTTCATTTAATATGATTACCTCTGTGTTCCCATATCTTGCATGAGTCAGGAGTTTGATCTTATTGCTGAATAGTGTCCTGCGAGATACCACAATGGATCTGTCCGTTCAGGTGATAGACACTTGAAGTATATTCAAGTTTTGACAGTTCAAACTGCTATGAATTTTCATGGACAGCTGTTATCTGGATATATTCATGTATCTTGATTATGCCCAGGAGTAGAATAGCTATGTCATTTGGCCCATAGCTTTGTGTAACTTCCAAGCTATTTTCCGTAGTTTTATCATTTTCAACTCCACTGGAAGTACAGATGTCTTCAGGTTGTATTACATTATCACTAATATTTAGTATCCCTTTGACCTCTTTGCTTTTACTTGAGTGTTCTAGTAAAGGTGTAGTAAAATCTCATTTTAGTGTGAACATACATTCTTTTAATTGATGTTGGAAACTCTTCGTGTACTTTTTCAGGAAGCTTCAGTTTTGTGTTCCACATGAACTAATTTTTGTGTATGGTAGAAAGGATTAAGTTTCCCATCAAATTTTTATACAGTTCTTTGCATGTGGCTAACTGTTCCAGAACCATTTGCCATCAGATCCTTTTTCCCCTTTGTATTGCCTTTGCACATCTGTCAAAAATTACCCATTCAGGAAGCCCTGAGTTTTTGTTTCTCCAAATAGTACAGCTCTGGAGTGTACTGGTCTTTTCTGTTAGTATAATGAAATACCTGAAGCAGGCTAATAAAACAGAAAGGTGTATCTGAGCTCATGGTGCAAAATGTGCACCATTTTGACTAGTGATGGTGATATGGCTTGACTGCTGGCAGTCTGGAGGCAACAGAGATAATGTGGTAAGAAGAAGTGTATGCTGTTACTTCTTCTGGCCTCTGTCTGTTTTAAAGCCACCAGGATTCAATCAGGAAGACTTCACCCTGATAATCTTATCTAATTCTAATCAGTTCCCAGTTGTCCCACTTCTAAACACCATAGTTGATTAAATTTCTGTTCTCTTTATACCTCGCATTGTAAATTAAATTTCAATGCAAAGCCCTGGGGGACACTCAAGCCATATCCAAAGCATGGGAGGCAAGTAGTAAGATAAAGTACTTTTGAGTACTGATAGGTACTAGACTATGTGCTCAGTGGTTGACATTTACAACAACTTATGTTGCTAACATGAGAAGAATTCCATTTATTGAAGACTTGTCATGAGCAGGCAGTGTAGAGCACCTCAAGTTCATGTTCAGGATCTCACTGATCATGCAACCCTGTGACATAAGACTTATTCTCAATTTTCAGTTAGATAAGCTGAGTCTCAGGAAAGCTAACCTTGTCTTTGTCCAAAGTCATATATAAACAGCAAGCTAACAGAGAGCAATACAAGAGTGGTAAATCTGGTAGTCAAACTGCTAATTCAAATTTACGTTCTGTCCCTGCAAAGTGGATAATTTGCCCACTAAACCCTCTTGACTCCTCAGACAAACATTTGCAAGTTTTAGATCTCAGACATTGTAGCAGTCAGTGAAGGAAAAACACTGCATTGATTCCTTTCTGCTGCCGGGACATATACAGCACGGGAAAGATTTATTTTGGTTCACCATTTCAAAGGTTTCTGCTCAAGGCAAAAAGAACATTGGCAGAGGTGCAGGTCAGCAAAATTGCTCACATATAGCAGTGAGGAAGAGAGAGGAAGAGTCCACATCTATGAATCTACTTCTGTCCACTGAGCCCCATCTCCTAATGTTGCATTTAGCTATCCATAGGTTATTCCGCAGGCGAGGTTAATTCTCTCACCGTCCAATCTCCTCTGCAGTCCTCTATCAATCTACTGAAGCTGACAATCAAGATGAATTGTCACATACACTGAAAACCATGAACACTTACTTTATTGAAATATTGACTGTGTGTGGGGGAAGTGTTTGATGACAGATTCCTTCCAGCTTGACAACCAAATGTGTAAGTTGAAATCTCTTAAAAAGCAATCCCAGAGGATTATGTAGGCGGAGTTGGACAGTGTAAGCTCTGTCCCAGTTGTTGTATAGATAACCTATTTCTAGTGGCTCAGTTCTGGGGGGAACGTAGCTGTTATAAACTGCTCACGTGTCTGGCAACTTCGTACTGATGGCTGTGAGGACATGAAGACATGTGGCAGGAGCAGAGGGACTGATCTTACGGTTACCAGAGGCTTCTGGAGCATCTGTCATGCCTTTGCCCACTGTGCTCTCCAGTGAACATACCCTGCTGGACCCTCACTATGCTGGTGTCCATCATGTAACAGGGACAGGACCTGCCTATAGGGCTGGTGCTTCCCCAAGGGCGTACGCATGCAAGTCAGTTTAGGCTCTAACACCATTCTCACGCCTCCTTTCACACACATGGCCCTTCACTGGACACAGTTCCTGAATGGCACTTTGGATGCAGTTGTGGTCAGTGACACATGTTAGGCCAATTAGATGAGCTTTATATAATGACCCTTAACTTACATATAGCCCATGTGATATCGGAGATAAACTTATAACCAAAAATTCAAGTGCAACTTCAATTTGAATGGATGTCCTGTGTCTTGCAACCTACCCCTACATAAAAGTCCAAATTGGCCCATCATGTCCTAGATCAGGAGTTGCCAAATCTTTCCCATCAAAGCCCAGACACTAAATAATTTTAGGCTTTATGGGTTTTACAGCCCCCGTTGCAGTTGCTTAACTATGCCATTATATTGCATTGGCAGCTGTATAAAATGATCCAGTAAACTGTTTTTACTTTGTAAGAATAGGAACAAGTTAGATTTGGCCCATGTGCCATAACTTTCTCCTGGTTTGTGTCACTGGTTTAGAGTTACCTGGTCACTTAGTGGAGAAGCAATTTCTGAAGCTCTGTCTCAGACCAACTAGATCATACCAGACAGGAGTCAGCAAGCCAAGCCATGGAGATCTGACACATGACATAGTTTAAGAGCCACTCTTTCAGGTTCTTTATTTTCCCAAACTGGGCTGATAAAAGAATTAACCAGGAACTTCTTAAATCACAGACAGCCGAACCCTTCTAGATCCTCTGAAGCAGAAGTTCATTCTGAAAGTTTGAGGTGAAATGGACAAGCTGGAGATTTTTTTTTTTTAACGTTTCATTTAAGTTATTCAGAAATCTAACTGGAGCTGAGACCATCTATAAAGAGGAATCAGTAAATGTTAGGCAGAATCCTCTCCTATTGAACACAAGTGCAAAGTTAATCTCCTAAAATTAACTCTTCCTGTTCTGATTTACCACGTTACCGAGATGTGCAAGATTGTGGAAATGACATCAGATTGGAAATATAAAGCAAGGATGTCCTTTTGCAGAAGGTCCTTTCCCTGTCCCAGAAACATAAACTGCATTTAAAAATTCTGTCAACCATGTTCCTATGATGCCCTCCCCCAGGCAGAGGTGGCTATACTAAGGCTTACTCCTCCTCTTCACAGGCTAGGAAAACCAAGAAAATAATTTATACAGGCTAATGAGCTGGGACTCCATACTACAAAGGATATTGTTCTGTATGAAGAGAAACACTTAAACCAGCTACATTTGCTTTTAGCCAATTCCCTCTTTAAAACATTCCTATCCTGACAAACAACAAATGTATCAAAATGTTATAAGCATAAGGAAAGAAAACAGGAAAATTGATTAAATGCTTGTTCTCTCATGAAAGAGCCTCAATTAAGGTCTTACAGACTATTATTTTGGCCTTATAGTTACTGACTTGTTTTATTTCATTAAGAACAAGTGATCATCTGGCTTCAGGCAGAGGCTTTAGGTCTTTTTCTTTCCAGAAAATGAATGTTATTAATTAGTTGGCAAAATGAAATTCCCCTTGACAGTATGTGAGTGGTAATGGTGCAGGGGATAGAGAAGGATGAGTTTTTGGTGTTCAGAAAGAAGTGTAGCTGAGTGGGCTATGTGGACATCCTATTGGAGAAAAAGGGGCAGGGAAAGGTGGGATGAGGTATTGGTTCCATTAGTTAAAGATACTTTTAGGATCAGGGATTGGGTCTTGTAACAGGGGAGATTAGTGAGCTGCCTAATTAAGGCCTTGATTTAGTCTTGAATAGAGTTGCTAAAAGTTTGAAGAGGCGGGTCATGGTAATTGCGCCAGAGGGCCACTATGGGCAGGAACCACGTGGCCCCATAAGCCTGCAGAGAGGTATGTTTTCCTAGGCTGTCAGTTTGTTTGTTTGTTTGTTCTAAGATTTCTTACACTCATTTGCACAGTGAGATTGAACAACTGAGAATCACTAGAAAATGAATAAATATTTGGTTTCTCAATTGGCATAAAAGCACAGGGATTTTTAAAGGTCTGGAAAGAATGCCATCAATTGGCACAACAGTAATTGAGGTCAAAATCAGCTGTCATAAGATTGAATGGGGGGGTAGGATGGGTCAGCCCTCTCTTGATTGTAAGTGAAAGTCTTCCTTTCATCTCCAGATTTTCCCCACATTTCTTTTCTTTTCTTTCTTTTTTTTTTTTTTTGTGGACTGAGGATTGAACTTGGGCCCTTGTGCATCCAAGACTGGCACAATACCACTTGGGCTAAATCCCCAGCCCAAGATATCGCCCAAGTCTGCTAGCTGTGATGGTCCAAAGGATATCTGAGACTTCCATAGTGTGTCAATCATCTGAGATCCACCCAATCTGGTCTACATAACACATGAGTCTGGTGGGTGGTCCTGGGAGGGGACCCTGGGACAGTCTGACTTCTAGTGAGGACCTCCACATGTGTGGCAAGGTTTGGGAGGGAGTCCTGGCTTGGGACAATCTTTGGCCCAGTGGCCAGTCTGGTGACACTTAAAGCATGGCCCCAGGGAAGTGGATTCTTCTTTGGATCCCTGGAGGTTTTATTTAGTCCGTGCTGTACAGTTTTCAGCCCTTTTGGTGCATTTCTTAGAGTGGACGCAAGCAATTGTAAGTCAGAAATTTACTGCTGGCAAACAGCCTGGTCATGGTTACTTAAAATTTGAAATGCTTTATTGATTAATTCCTGATAGGGAGTCTGAGGGCCAGATTGAATATTTTGGAGCTTTCTCTGAATATCTGGGACAGATTGGGAAATGAAAATGTATCTTTAAAATAAGCTGCCTTTCTACACTCTCAGGGCTTAGAGCAGTAAACTTTGTGAGTGGAGGCTAAGCAAGAAATAAAGTGGGCTAGATTTTCATCTAATGTTTGAGTAATTTCCTTCAGTTTTTTTTTGTAATTAACTGATTTGTGGGCTACCTTTTTTAGGTCCTTCACCAGGAAAGTTCCTTTGTATTCTCAGCCCACAGAGGTACTCTTATGCAGCAAAGGGATGGAAATCCGATAGGGGACAGTTGTGTCTCTCTCCTTATACTTGGGTTTAAGCCATGTGTATGGTGCATGTGTGCAGAGTCCTTATCCATGGCTTACTGTGACATGCTATGTTAAAGACCAGTGACCCATAGTTAAGGTACAAAATAAAATTATCTGAAAGTATGTGTCTATTGTAGAGGAGAGAGAAAGATATTCCCAGAACCTCAGGATTCTAGGATGTGAGACTTGATTTGGAACTAAGATAATGTAGATGAAAACATGGAGTAAGGAATTCAGAGGCCAAGACTGTGTGAAAGCACAAGGACTAGGAGTAGCTAGGGCAGAATGTATCATGGGATATGCCCTGGAGTGGCTTCACTGTCCATGGACCAGGGTTTCAGCTACCTGGAGATTCACTACCATCTTTAGAGTCTTAGAGATAGCTCTGAAAGCAGCCTGAGGAATTAGTGTGACAACCTTCTCCTTGAGAATGGGGGCTTTATGTTAGGCTATGATCCTAGGCTGTAGGGCCAGACTCTGTGCTGCCTCCTACCCAGCCTCTTAATGTCTGCTTTGTACCTCTGAGACTCTTTCTCTATGAAGAATGAAACTACTGACTCTGTCAAAAGTCTGGTCATAAGAATCAGGACACACATGTTCCACAGTGTATCTGATAATGGCTTATATGATTATTATTGGTGTTATCTCTGTTAATTTACTGATAGAGCCACTGAAGCTTTGAGGGCTCAAGTAGCTCACCAGATTTGTATAAGTTGCCTGGGTCAGGACGGGAGCTGAGGTCCTCAAAGGGCCAGTCAGACTTCTACCTCTGAGAAGAGACAGAATTTGTAGTGAGAAGTAGAGGGGAGTGATGTTTAAGAGGCAGGCTCTGGTGGTGTCTAAGGGCTGCTTGTCTCCGTAGTGATATGACAAGCAAATCACCTGCTGTCTCCTGGGCATCACCTTCCTCCCATGGAAAGCAGGGGTGCTGCTACTTGTTCACCTGAGCTGAGGTGCAAAGGAGAAAGATGTGGCCGGATTTGGGCAACCAGGCACCCAGGAAATGTGCTGGGTATGTGGACTACACATCGCACAGTATCTTCACAAGCTCACAGGATTTCCCTGGTGTATGTGTTGAGAATGGCATCCTAGATTTACTGACAGAAGGCCATTTTATAACTGGAGACTGAGCTCGCAAAGGTGCTAAACCTAGATGAACTAATCTACGGGCCCAGAAGTCCTTGATGGGAGTATCTCCCTTGGGAGAGCCAAATAGCTCCAGTCTCCTAATGACAGCAGAGCTCCCCCGTGGGAGCTGCTGCCAGAGCTCTCGACGCTTCCCGAGCGGAGGAGGACAGAGGCTGCCCTGCGGTGGGGCTGCTCTGGGCACACCGCCGTCCGATCCACCTCCTCTGCCTCACTTGTTTTTTGCTGATTCTGGGGAAGAAGCCAAGTTGGCTCGAACGTTATTGACTGCCTTCTTTGTGCCAAGGGCTGAATTTACCAATATATCTTTGCACCCCAGACTGAGGGCATGAACTGGTACAGTTCCAGGCTTCTCAGCATCACCAACATGGGTCAGGAATGATTAACTATCTGGTTGCTGACACCTGTTTAATAAACACATAAAACCTGCAGGCAGAGAGCCACTGTATTTGGTATAGTGCAGTTGAGTTTGTTTTGTTCTTTGTGAGGCTCACACAAGAGAAAAAGCTTACAGCCGTGGCCATAGTAGGAGGGGTTGGGGTCTCAGCTGAGGCTGCAGTTCACACAGTTGGCTGGATTCAAAGGCTGGTGAGCTAAGAACAAGGTCAACAGAGCACCTCCGCTTCTCTTAGTTGGCACCAGCACGTGGGAGGTGAATGATCAATTCTGCATGGCCTTCTGGAATGGGGTAACAGGCAGCAACAGGCAAGACAAGAAATTGAGGTGACCACTCTCATGCACAAACTCCTAACTGTCCTTCTTGCTCTTTGGGCCCCTTTCCCTGCTTGCTCCACCTGGCCTGGGAGATGGGCATCAAAGCATGGTTTTGCTTCTTCCTAGACCAGTGACCCTGGGCAGGTCCTTTAGTTTCTTCTCCAAGCCGTGGTGTTGCTCTTATAGGAGGGGAGGCTATTACTTAAAGGGTGAAACAGAAAGCACCATCAGCCTCATAGGAAAGGCTCAAGAAGCAAGATAGCTCAGCTCCCTGAGAACGTGCTAAGCTGCCCATCTTAATTAAAAGGTACTGACTAGCCTCTGAGGCAGGACTTACAGTGATTATTATCCTCTGTCTGTATCAGGGAGAGACCTGATGTTTTCACTTGAAGTGATGTTGGCTCTTGTATCAGGGCACCGAGGCTCCAATCCTGTCTTTACCACTTTCTCCCTGTGTGATCTAGAGCAAGTTACTTGTATTGTCTGAGTCTTCATCTCTTTGTCTATAAAAGGAATTGTCCTGCTGCCCGTGTTCAACACCAAATGCCAACATACCATTTTCCTGATGCTTTGTCAATTGTTCAACACGGAATAAACCTTAATAGAAGACAGAATTCTAATATTTCTATGGCAATTTCTGTGTGTCAGGCTCAGCAGTGGCTTCTGGGCACATCAATGAAGGAAACTGCCCTGGTTCCAGCCTCTTGAGAGTCACAAAGTCCAGTGACACAAGGTACATATCTGGGCAGAGGTGTCGCGGGCAGTCCCTGACCAGTACCAGCAAGTGAAGAAGTGACACCAGTAAACCAAGAAATAATAGCACAAGCTACATCAATTTTAGGGAGGAAATGAGGCTGGCTAGATGACAGAGAATGACTGATAGGGCTTTCTTCATAAAGGTCAAAGTTGTGAGGTCTGGAAAATTCTGCACGCTTCAGTTTCCCTTACAGAAATTTATGTTCATTAACATATTAAAGATGCGAGAAACACTGTCTGCAGAGGAGCAAAGAATCCCTGTTAATTTTGTGTAACCTAGATTTTTCCACATTGTATTGACAACAAACTGTTTTTCCCTTCATAGGCCTGTTAATCATCTTTTGAAAATTAGTGTTCTGCTGAACATGTTTTGGAGACCTTGAACTCAGGTAATAATTTTTCTGTAATTAGGACTTTTTGGCAGGCCCAAGCAAGAATCTCTGATAGGGTTATTCTTCAGCCTAAGTGACGGTGCTGCTGGCGAAATGTGTTTCCAGGTGTCACATTCATCCTGTATTTCTTCAGGGTTATTGATTCTTCTCGCCTTGAAATTCTTTCTTGATACATTTCTTTATGTCTTTGTTAGCAAACTAGTTCTTACTCTGTGTCTGTGCAGAAGGGAAAAAAAGATCTTTTCAAGGGGCAATGGATCCAGGTGAACTATGCAGCAGGCCTTCTCTGGAGCTAGCTTGAGGCATCTGGACCTGTGTGGAGAGAGCACAGGTCCCCTTTAGAAGTAGGAAGTGATGAGGAGGCTGTCACACCAGCTGGCAGAGATGTCCTGGGAACTCTGTGACCAGCACCAGCAAGTAAAGAAGGGCTGTAACCTCAGTGTGACTTGCAAAACTAAATAAGGCCAACCCACTGCTGCTACATGTCAGGATAGAGCATCAGGAGGGCAGAAGATGACCTCAGAGCACAGAAAAGATGCCTTGAGTGCAACATTTTTAATATGTTGGGCTCAAGTCAGACCCAGAAATTCTACCTTTGGGAAGCTGTAACAAACACACATATATCCTGAAATAAAGTTGGAATAATTCATGACCTTGGGAGCCAGATGAATTTGAATTTGAATCCTGACTATGGTGCCACATCAGCTCCATGATCTTACTTACCTCTCTTCTTCCTGAGCCTTCTCATCCCTCAAGTGAAGAAGATATTGCTACAGATGTCACATGAAGATTATATGGAAAAGGGCCAGTCACGCAGTGGCACCCACTGAGAAAGATATTTTAAAGTGTCCTTTTGACTCCCTTGTTTTTTGTGAGCTGTGCTGAGCTGTTAATGCCACAGGATATGTCAATCATGAGATTAGTCTGAGGGCTGGGGTGGGGCTTAGAAGAGGGGCGGTTATGCAGCACAGGGACAAGAGGATTGGAGAACTGTAGGAGAGCATAGTGACCCTAGGTCTACCAGGGCAGTGGCTGTATGTAGTAAAGTATAGGAGGTTTTCTGACACAAACAGTTAAGTGCAGGCAAGAGGTGGAAGGGCCCTAGGAAAACCTTTGATATCCTAGTGCCATTGCTCAGAGGAAGACATGTTTCTGCAGTGTACAATGAGAGCCAGGATCCAGTTCTGTAACTCTGGCCATGAAGCTCTGTTTAGTGTTGATGTGCTCACCAGGTCACAGCACATTTCTCTCCATTTCCTTATTCCTTCCCCGGACTCCCCTCCTTCCCCTCCACCTAAGGATGCCGGAAGTGTTTGCAATAGAGAAGTAACCAGTATAGGGATTAAGATGACTTGTCTCGTTCAACTTCCTCAGTGTACAGGTAGGGAAACTGAGGCATGGGTGAAAGGCTGCTTTCTTCAATAGGCCTGTGATCTATTTTCTTAACTCCCAGTGTCTTTTTGCACTCTGTATGCTATGATTCTATATAAGAGTGAAAACAGTGTTAAATGATAGTACCTGGTAGGAGGTACAATGACAGGCCATGCATTTGAAGCCAAATATTAAGAAGCTAAAAGATCTGTTACTTTTTCCATTTATTCTTTCCTCTTTTGCCTATTTGCATATGGTAATGGTGAAGCAACCACTTTGAAATGTGATGTAGTAGCCATCTTGAGGAGGACGCCATGACCAATAAGGCAAAACAGAAGCCGCATGAAGTTACCACGAAGTCTGTGTCAATTTTGGCCTCCGTTTTACTGTGTACATGATGTAGATTGATTTCAGAGGTGCATTGTCCATACCCATGTCTGGCTCCACATTTGAGAGTTGTGTGATTTCAAGCATAATTTTTCTCTGATGCTTCCATTTCTTGATAACCATCTAAATAATTGACTTTCATTAGACACGGCAAGGAATTTGCTAACTGTGTGTGTCATGGAAGAGTGTCATTTCAGCTGGGCGCGGTTATGCACATTTACAGCATTCTCCCAAATGTTAACCTTGTCTGGCCAACTTAGAGATTCAGTCTGTGCCTCAGACTTTTAAAAAGCGGTTGGGGGTGCGGCTCCGTGTTAAGGCTGTGTGTTCAATCTCCAGTACTGAACCTGGTTGCCACCTCCTGCAAGAAAAATAGTGTCAGAAAAAATTCGCAGTACAGATTAGAGAAATCAAAGATGAGTGAATATCAAGCACATAGGAGTTCTGGTCTAAACTCTAGGGATTCTTGCGCTTGTTCCTCTGTGAAGTTCAAGGCCGCACAGGATGGGTACTGCTTCCACAGAGCACTCACTCCATTGAAGTCTGCATATTTAGTCATTTAGAGACATTGGTTATTTGGAAGCTGTATGTAATTTCATGTTACCACGTATTCAGGACCTATGTTACCCCTCCTTTGTTAATTCTTGCATCTTATATCCAAATCATTTTTCTTAAAGTGTGCCCACTAGTTACTTTTATAACAATCATTTTGACCATGTGGGAATGAATGAAATCTTACAGATAAAATCAAAGCGTCAACAGTCCTCAAGTATGACTTTTTTACATTTGGTTTTGTTCAGGCTGCTGTGAAAAGTGAGTCAGCACCTCCTGACAGTGACTTGAGATACGTGAAGTTTTGAGAATGCAAGGAAAAGGAACCCAGATGGCACAGGCATGCCTAGACATGCTGTGAACCCACTCGAGTGCCCCTATCAGCTGCCTGGTTGTTCCCTCAGCTGCCCACATCCTGCGCTCACGCTGGCCACTACACAGATTGGACAGTTCCCAAGCCATCCATACGGGGAATGATTGGGTGGCAGATTCAGATACAGCCTTGGGGAAGACATCTCTTCAGGAAATTGCAGGATGGTGCTTTATTAGCACTGGGTCTTATGTGTCTGTCAGCCAAACAAGGGTGCATGATAGGGCATATTTAGGAAAATACAAAGAAATTCCTAAGATCCGCCATTAATAAGTAGTAACCTTGTTACAAATTAGTACCAAGGAATGTCTTTTGTGATGTTGAAGGAATCATATGTTAAGTGGAGGGCTGACTGACTGATCTTAAGGCTTTTGATGAGGACTGGCACCCCTTCCCCCCCGACACAATCATTCCTCCTAACTCTAGACTGAGCTGTGGGATTTTCAAAACATTAAAGGTAGAGTTATTGTTGAGTGCTACAGGATATCACTGGTAATCTTAGCATTTATCACTTGGTTTAGGTGGTGGTCAGGTTTCTCTAAAGTTACTACTTGTCCATTTACCTATAGTCTATGATTCCCTAAACCTAGCTTTGTGCCTTCAAAGGGACCAAGCATAAATGAAATCTTAAGCTTCATAAGTGCTATTTTTCTAAATTAGATTTTTGAATTGACTTTTCCTGGTGTTAAAAATAACATTGATTTTTAGATGTTGGCTTTATGTGTAACACTGTTAGCTTGGTTACTAGTCTCTTGTGTAGATTATAATTTTCTATATAAAATCACATCTACAAAAAATGTTACTTTGTAGTCCTTGCACACTGATATTTTCCCTGCCCTGTTCCATAGACAAGAACTTCCAATACAGTGTAGAATTGATGTATGTGTAACAAGCATCATTGTCATTCCTAAAGGGGAAGTTTTAAGCATCTTATTAAGTACATATTCTGAATTATTTAGAATGATCTGTTTTATTATTTTGCAAAGTTTTTGTTTCATTTCCATGCATATCTTTTTTTTGCTCCCCTTTAGCTTGAATTTATTTTAATTCTCGCTGATCTTTTGAGAATGTGTCTTGTTAATACCTCCTTCATTGATTTCTTTTTCTCACTCCTTTCCTTGCTTTATGTGTATTTCAGGCTATAAATGTTTGTCTCTAGCTGCTTCATCTCAGAAGTCTAATGTTTGTTTCTTTTGTTTCTTGGTTTAAATATTTTCTAATTTGGGTCACAACATCTTTTGGGTGGGGGGACAACTGGAAATCAAACTCGGGACCTTGTACTTGCCAGGCACACAAAGACACCACTGAGCTGCATCCCTGGCCCTCTGAATCATAATATCTTCATGCCTCAGTTATATAGGACTATGTCTCAGTTTGGAAATAGGATATTCTAGAACTTCCCTATACCCATACACAGCCCTGACACACCTTGCCTCCATTTGGTGATTTCCTTGTGGGAAGCTTAGTCTGAAGTACAAATCTGTCACTATGAGGTGCAGAACCCCTAATGGAGTTTTCCATGAAGGCTCCTTTCTACATGAATATCCTCTCATCCGCTGCCTGTGACAAGTCAGAGTTGTTTCACTATAACAACTCCCTTGTAAGATCACTTAAAAGAGAATGGATTTATGCTGGCTCAGAGTGGAGCTGCAGTCTGTAAGCATGTGGCTATATCACTTTTAGGCCTGGGACAAGGTGGCTTAGAGACACTCAAACTGCTCACGGCCAGGAAGTGTGGGAGGAATGGGACCCCTTAAAGGCATCCCCCCATAACCTAGGGACCTTCTCCTAGACCCTGTGTCTTGAAGCCCACCATCTCCCAGTAGTGCCAACCTGGAGAGCAAGTGTTTACCACCTGGACCTTTGAGGGGGCACACTTAAAATCCAAACACAGTGCCACCCCATTGTCCTCTGTGGCTATGTCCTACCCAGTTCCACTCAGCTGAGTGATCAGCAGTGTTGCTGATGAAAGGGGGCCTTGTGCTCTCCTTTTTCTTGGTCGTATCTACGCTCCTTCCCTTCCCACTCTTTCTTACAGCAAAGACATTGGTTTCAGTTCGTTCCTGTTCATCACCCCAGTCCATCACATACAGGATATTCTTAGAGTGTGTCCCAGTTCCTGACTGACAGTCGTCTGCCGCCAGTCACAGCCCTTGAGTGTGTGCCAATGACTGTCTGGCTGATGGGAGCCAGCGAGTGACTTTGACCTGCTTGTGACACTCGGGGGAGCATTTGTGTTTCTACCTGGCTCCTCTTGTCTAGAACTCCGGCTTTGTTGTCAGAGACCTTGAGCACAGGAACGAGGCAAATGGGAGTCAGGCCTGGAGGGTCTCTGGAATTCCAGTGAGGAACCCCAAGGAGACTCTGTCAGGTCAGGGCCTATCACAATTGCTTAGAGAAAAAAATGAAGGTGCTTGTGAGTGATTTAATTACTCAAATTGCAGTGGCTTGCCTCGCTATTGATTTTATAAATTCAAGGAATCGTTAAAGTGATTTTTCTTGGAATGAGCAGCCACCGCAACATTGATGTCCGTGAAGTTGCTGGTACCTGGAGAGAGGCCAGTCTGCTTGGTCAGAATACACTGGATGAGAAGTGACAGAGCCTTGGTGAGGAGGCTGTGGGACGCCTGGGGAATGTGGAGTCTGGTCTAGGAAGACTACTTTAAACACAACCAGCACCTTTCTACTCGTGCTGCCTTCTCCTTCCTGTCCTCCGTCACAATACTACACACTCATCTGCCCCAAGTCTGGGGGCTCTGGACCTCAGGATAAGAGAGACATGGGATTTTTTTTTAATGTAAACTTAGTCCTGTGTACATTTACATATGAAAAGAAATGCTGTCTTTTGTTAGACAAAAAGATTATAAATACATGAACATAGCCAAAGTACACTTCAAAACTATGTTGTCTAAGCCAACTGCCAGCAGATAACCTAGGGAAGTAGTTGGAAAAATCAAAACATATAAAAGTGATATATAAGGGCAGGGGATTTAGCTCAAGTGGTACTGTGCCTACATTGGAAGCACAAGGGCTTCCTGGTACCCCCAAAACAAAAAAGTGATATATAAAAATGAGTATCGTTTTTAAAATCTATAAACTGTATGTGGTGGTGCATGCCCATAATCCTAGCACTTGGGAGGCTGAGGCAGGAGGATCTCTGTTAGAGGTCAGCCTGGGCTATGAAGTGAGTTCAAGGCTGGCCTGAACTACATAGTAAGACCCTGTCTCCAAAATACCAATCAGTTTTATGTAATAGATTAGATAGGATTAACTAAATGTTGGTTCAGTTATAACATGAAATATGTAGACGTTAACAACATTTAAAATAGAATTTTAATGATTTGGAAGACAGCATAGTACATGTTGTGAAAAGAAAAATATAAGTTACAAATTCTATTTATAATACAATTTTCAATGCAGTTTTATGTAGAACATACATTAAAATGTTCTCAGTAGTTCACTTCAGATGGCAGGTTCCTAAACAGCTACTTTTTCACCCACTTGTACTTTTCTATCTTGTCCAAGTTTTCTTTGTGAATGTGGATGTTACATAGTCGGACTAAAAACTTCTCATCAGGAGCAACTTTGGCTCTTGGGTTAAGGCTTAAGTGAATGTAAATTTCTCCATTCATAGGATTTTTCTAATTTCGAGATGAAAAGCTTAGCAGTTACTGAACCAGTAAGGAGAACAACCTCCCCCGTCATTTGGAAGTTGTGTCACATGTGGCTGCGGAGGCCCAGGGAGGATGCGCTGAGCATCTGAAGTGGGAGGATGATGCCAGGCGATGATGTCAGGCAGCCCAGCTCCCTGGAAACCCCTTTCCCTGGGGTGGTCTCTAGAGTCACACTTGGGTTGTGGTATTCAGCGTCCATGGTCCAACTTAACTCATGTATGTTTGAGGACGCAGTATTTCAAATCCCTGTAGATTCTCTATTCCTGCTGTGTTGCTCACAGAGACACCAAACTGTACAAGCACAGGCGGATTGCTGTATGTGTACAGCCCACCCGGGGCGTGGCAGGGAACATTTTCCATAGGACATTGACGGGAGCTCCCTGTGGCAACAGGGGTCTGATTTTATACAAACTCTGCGGTACCTGACTGCTCCTTTCACTCCTCCCACCAAACTTAATTCAGCTGGGCTGAATTATTTATGTGAACCAGAAATTGGAAAAAGGGTCAATATAGACATCATAGGAAGAAGAGGTGGTTAAAAATTTAGGGAAATTTGACAGGCCTTGCCCATATCAGCGCCTCTGACCTTGAAAATATTAAATATTTTATATTTCATTTCCTTACTAGATGCCTACGAACTCTACTATTAGAAATAATGATCAAACAAATAGAATGTAGGATTCATCATACTGTAATGTGCCAGTTTGGGAACATCTGATGGCTAAATGTTTTAAGTAGTTACCCATGATTACAGTGTATATAAAGATGTAATCAAAGCTGGGTTTGCCCCTCTTCTCCAACAGGATAAAAGTAGTTTCTTAAAAATAATAGAATACTCAAAATGGCTGATGTACGCCACAGGAAAAGAGATGCTCACATCTCAGGTTGAGCCTGGTGTACAGAAGACTTCTCTTTAATCAGTCTTGTATAGATGAAGGACTCCCTGGCGGGGACTGAGTGGCCCAGACTGCTCACCTTCTGCTCTTCTATCAACTTGGGGTCTTTGGCTTCTGCCTGAAGATCAAGGAAGAAGAATGAAAATGAAAGAAGAGTGAAAGTGTTCTGATTTTAGTCTTACCTTTCTACCACCAGAAGAAACCTATTCATTACAGTGAAGAGTTAGTCTCCTGATCCCAGAAAAGTGCGTAGGTGCTAGATGTTCAGTGAAGTTGAACAGCCTTCGCCACGGGCACTGAGTAAAATATTCTACCTGGAAGAGTTTGTTCCCATCGGGGAACTCATGCATCTTCTGTGGCAGCCCGGTGCCTGGTGTGTTCTGTGTGAATCCCTCAAGGAAGAACAGTCTGACTATACTGGCTGTCCTTCCAACCACAGGCCATTGCAGTTGATTTTTCTTTAAATTAACTTGTACATTCATACATTAACCCATGGAAACTCTATCACTTTAGTTCTCTTGACAATTCAGGTATATATCTCTAGGCTCTTGCTTATTCTGATTTTTTTCTCCCCACAAGAACTTTTTTTTGTTTTGTTTTGTTTTTTGTTTTTTTTTTTAGACAGGGTCTCGCTTTGTAGTTCGGGCTGGCCCTGAGCTCACTATGCAGCCCAGGCAAGCCTCGAACTCAGCAATCCCCCTGCCTCTGCCTCCCGAGTGCTGGGATTACAGGCATGAGCCACCACGCCTGGCAAGAACTTCCTTATGCTAAATTCAACCCATACACTTGAAAGCCCACACTGATAGTCACATTCTGAATGATAACACTTGTATGAAGGGTTATCTGGTCTTATCATTTAGTAGATGTGTAATAATCCTTTAGCTGATGAATAATGTTTTAATCCTGAAGAATTATTAGCCAACATAGGATTCTGTGGAGTTTCCCTTCTAGCAATCAGTCTGGACTGTGTTGTAGGCTTGATCACAGATTGAAGGATATTTTCAGGTAAAGTGGATGCAGTTTTGATACATAACCACATTATGACTATCCACACCCTGGGGTGACCAGAGGTGCATATTTACATACATCTTCCTGAAAAGATCGACCTGTGGTCAAAAGATCCACCTAGACGTCCTGAATTCGGCCTCTATGTTCTAATCCTATCAGAACGTTCCCACGGTGTGCAATTTCCATCTTTGCTGATGCCAGTGTTTTTTTATATAGATGAAATGAAAAGTAACACTAATAATAGTGGTAGTGGGTAGAAGCCAGATGTTCTCACTATTTGCCAGGTACCCTTCCTAAAATTAATAGTCATGTGGTAAGAGCTATTCTCTTTTTATAAGTGCAAAACTGGGCATTAGAAAATGTAAATGCCTCATTAATTTTAATTAATGATTCCTATGCTTACTTGGTTATTTATTTCCATTCTGGGAAAACCAGTCTTATTTCTTCCTACTGTACTTAAGAATTGATTCTTTCTCCTAGTTTTACAGAATACCTATTCTATGTCTTCTTCATGATTCATAAGAAAAATAAATTGAAGTTTGGTCAAATCCATTTCAGTTTTCCTCAGTATGATTCAGATTGCTTCCTTAGGTTACGCCAGTCAATACATAGTGGAATAAGAACATCTGTAAAGCCATAAAGATTAACACATTATTTATAATAGCAACCACAGAGGGATGCATACAGAGCTATTTAAGAGTGTTTCAAGCATTTATTATCTTCTCAACAGCTAAATTATCCAGTCAACACCATTAAGTAGGAAAACATAAAGTTAGAGTGGTTCTGGGAATGACATATACAGATGACCAGCTTCAAGCTGTCAGGAAAGTCATTCTGTAAATTCTAAATAATGCTGTTTGGGAATTCTTCCCAGGATGGTGAGCGGTGGATGTAGACTCTCAGTTCCCAGTTCTTCTGTTTGCCAGCTCTGTGATCAGCCAGCAACTTATCTTCCCAGGTAGACAGCAGTTTTGAGCAAGAGCTGGGAATGCTGTAAGCTTATCTCACAAGTCTCAGCCCCTTGTCTGGTCAGAGGACAGGACAGCAATGCCAGCCGCTGCGGGGGTGATCGCTATTTAAAAAGACAAAACACAGAAAAGAGGGGTATTGTTGACCCAGTTTTCAGGGAGCCAGATCTCAATTTTTTAACCTTCTGGAACAGGGCCAATAGTAACAGCAGAGGTCATTTGGAGCAAGAGGGGGAGGAGTTTATTCAGGGGCCAATGAAAGGGGAGGCCTGACAGTCATGCTTTTAGATGTGTTCCTTCATCCTTACAGAAGCAGGAGAAAGAAGCAAGGTTGCATGCTATCTTAGGGTGGGGAGGTTCAGATGGATGAACAAATGGGCAGAATATGACTTTCTCAAGAAGGCACCGCTGTCTTCAAGAATTTTGTTTCCCGGGACGGAGGGTTAGCTCAGTGGTTCCGGCGCCTGTCTCGCAAGCACAAGGTCCTGAGTTCGATCCCCGGAAACCACATAGAATGCTGGGCGTGGAGACTCACGCCCACCAGCAATCAACGCCTCCGCATACCACAATGCTGGGCGTGGTGGCTCACGCCTGTCATCCCAGCACTCGGGAGGCAGAGACAAGGGGATT
>PVIC010029397.1:0-2500 GCA_004025085.1 Thryonomys swinderianus
AAGAAGAAGAAGAAGAAGAAGAAGAAGAAGAAGAAGAAGAAGAAGAAGAAGAAGAAGAAGAAGAACAAGAAGAAGAAGAACAAGAAGAAGAAGAACAAGAAGAAAGAGAGGGAGAGGGAGAGGGAGGAGGAGGAGGAGAAGGAGAAGAAGAAGAGGAAGAACCTCAAAAAACCCCTGGGCTGGAGATTTAGCTCAATGGTTCTGGCACCTGCCTAGCAAGCGCAAGCTTCCTGGTTCAATCCCTGGTAACCACATACAACAATACTGGGCATGGTAACTCACGCCCACCAACAATAAGTACCATACACCACAATGCCAGGTGAGGTGGCTCACGCCTGTAATCCAAGCACTCAGGAGGCAGAGACAGGAGGATTACTGAGTTTGAGGCTTGCCTGGACTCCAGAGAGCTCAGAGCCAGCCTGAACTACAAAGTGAGACCCTGTCTCCAAAAAAACAAAACAAATCAAAACAAACAACAACAACAACAACAACAACAACAGCAACAACAAAACGCAACAACAAACAAAACCCCAAATAGACTAACTTTTGGCAGATGGCACACGTCACAGCAGTGGCATCTGCATCACAAACATATGGCTTTTATATAGCTTTATATTGTATTTAGTCTACAGTGGTGGGGTAGATACATGTCTAGTACAGTAACGGACCCAAGTGACAGTGGTGGTGATCTGAATGGTACAAAGCTGACCGGCACCTTTCTAGGCAGCCCATTAGAAAATGACTCCATGGAATCTGATTTGACCCAATACCAAATGGAGATATTACAAGACCTGCAGTTTCAAGAGCTTAGTAGGAGGCTAATAGCTGCCTTTTTATTTTTAAATGGGGTGTACTAGCTGTACCGCCTCAGGTAGGTGGTGATCTGGTCCTGGGAAATGGTGTAAGCCATTAATAACTGACTTCCTTTTCTACTTTTATCATGCCACCTGTGGGAGACAAGGAGGAGGTACTAGGGATGTCCCATTCACCCCTTTCTAATGCTGCAGACTGAATGGGAGAAACCGAAGTTGCTGTTGACACATGAAGGATGGGAAAATGCAAGCATGTAACACACATATCCCATTGTGGAAGCTGCAAGAGCAAACACCAAATCAATTCTGGGGCCAACCTGCAAAGTTTCTTTAATATCACTTCCCCATTGTAAGCACTCTTTAAATCCTATCACTGGAAACTGAGCAGTCTCCCTCTGCAGGAACGTGACAAGAGTTTAACACATGAGTTAGGAACTGTAAGAATAGCGGCCATGAGCTCACTGTTCTCCTCTGCTGGGCAGAACACAGGGAACAGTGGGTGGGAGCTGGTCTGCAAGCCACAAGAGCTTTTCCTTCCCATGATTCCTTGCTCCAAGACTAGTGCCAAGCACTGGTGCTGTCTTCTCCCCCAGGTAGCTCCAAGTGTTTGGTGAGTGTTGGGCCCACATGCACCATTTTTCCTGTGCCTGTGCCACAGTCCTTGGTACCTCTGGGTACTAGTGCAGCTCATCCATGTCCCTAGCTGTAGCTCCACTCTATTTGGCAAGGCCATGCATTTCGTTTTATTTTTGATTAGCCATTTGTTTCTTGGCTTAGTAAAACCAAATTCTAAGATTTTTTGATCCGCCCATAGGTCTTTAATGAATGGCAGATTCCTTATTAGTAATGTTATTTGTAATGCTGTTTTGTTTCTTCAGTTTTGGGAACTCCTTGACTTGACAGTCATACCATGTTGGTTTTCAGCTGGGTCAAAGAGCTTGTTTCAGTGATGGGACTATTGACTAATACAGTTGGGGACTGTGGAGGTGTCTGTTAATCTTGGTTTGAATTACATGAAGACACAGAGCTGAGGATGGAACTGAGCTATCAAAGAGAACAGTGAGTCAGGACTTCATCATGAATTGTAATTTAGCCAGGCACAATTCTCCTTAATATTGCCTTGATCCAAAACTTACCTTATTCCTATAGGATGCTACCTTAACTTAACAGCCTTATTAAGTTATTTCAGTGTGTTAGTAACAGGTAACTTTTTGGCAACCACGGAAGATGGTGGCCCCACTTAGGGATAGTTTATTGAATTTTTAACCTAACAAGAAGGAACCAGGGTCTCACCATGTTCCAGACATGACGGTAGATTCAGGATCAAAGAGGGCTTGGGTTCATGAGAAAGAGGGCTGAATGAGATCATGGAAACGACTTGGTTACACTGGCCTGGCTGACATGTAACCTCTACTCCACGGAGTCTGACCTCCGGGATGAGGGTGCGGTTGGAATGTGGTATCAGACAAATTGCCTTTCTCCAGATCGCATCTTATTTCCCTAGGGATGCATGATACAGTGTTTATGGTGAACTTAAAAATGCACTCCATTATAATAAAAATTTTAAGAGTCTTTATTATTTATCTTTGTACTCAGGAAATCCAAGAAGTCAAAGGAAGTGTTTACTCTTTGGCTGGAAGAATAGGAAGATAGCTTTAACCACGTCCTAAATAAAAAGCAATTAGAGA
>PVIC010029397.1:5000-22567 GCA_004025085.1 Thryonomys swinderianus
ATGCCCCTCGTGGGGAAGTGGGATTTGTATGTTTAGCTTTGCTACAGGAAGAATAAAAGTCTCCTTGGTTACTCTAGACAGGTCAGTCAGGGCCTTCTCTGGAGAATTCCTCGTTTGTGGATAATTTCACTCACTGCCCAGTCAGATTAAGACCTCCTGATGAAGAGAATGACATATTCCCTGGATCGTTGCTTCTGTGAACGCCATTGTGACAGCTTATATTCGAAAGGTGAATTTCTGTAAACTCTGTGTCTGATGGGATTTTTAAAGTCGGCTGTGAAATGTGTTCAGTACAGCTGTGACTCACAGGGTGTGACTTCACAAATTTGCAACCAGACGGTCTCTAGCTCTACAGAGAGGCTTCTGTATGTCTGTCCTGTGGCTGTTGTCCAGTGCAAAGTTGGTTGGGAAGCCTGGTCCTGTTGTCCCTCCCCCTATGGTCTAACCTTTCTCGTTCAAACATGTCTCTTTGGTTTTTATTTTTATTAATTAATTTAAGGTACGGGGCATTGAGGGCCTTTACACTGAGCTATATCCTCATTCTGGTTTTTTTTTTTTTTTTTTTTTGCTTTTTGGAGACAGGGTCTTGTTTTGTAGTTCAGGCTGGCCCCGAGCTCACTATGGTGCCCAGGCAAGCCGCCGCAAACTCAGCAATCCTCCTGTCTCTGCCTCCCGAGTGCTAGGATTACAGGCGTGAGCCACCACGCCCAACATTATATGTGGTAACCAGGGATCGAACTCAGGTCCTTAGCTTGCGAGGCAGGCGCCGGAACCACTGAGCTAACCCTCCGGCCCCTCATTCTGGTTTTTTCTCAGTATTTTATCTGTCATTAGAAACTCTTGGCTCATTTTAATTTATTTTATTAGAACATATTTGTAGTACAAAAGTTCCCATTTATCTTAAGAAGTAGTTACGTGGAGGTAACATATTTTGATTCTTTTTTATTCCCATTCCCTCCCCCAATTCCCTCCCTCTGTTATTGGTTCTTCTTTCTCCATTTTTACTCCTACTGTTATGTTCATGTCTGTGACATATAATGTTTACATTCATTGTGGGGATTTGGGGCATGTACGTACCATGACTCAAGATTTTCGCCTCTGCCTCTGCTTGGTCTCTTAGACACCTTTCCATTTGGAACAGATATATCTCCCTGTTTCCCTTTATCAAGCTTTAATTTTCCTCTTTATTTATATTTTGCATTATTTAAATGAGAGAAATCATGTCATGTTTGAACTTATGTGTTTGATTTATTTCACTTAACATTATGTTTTCTAAGCCTGTCAATTGTCCTAGAAATATCTTTTTTTTTTTTTTTTTGAGACAGGGTCTCCTGTTGTAGTTCAGGCTGGCCCTGAGCTCACTATGGTGCCCAGGCAAGCCGCCGCGAACTCAGCAATCCTCCTGTCTCTGCCTCCCGAGTGCTGGGATTACAGGTGTGAGCCACCACGACCGGCATTGTAGTATGTGGTGTTGATTGTTGGTGGGCTTGTCTCCACGCCCGGCATATTATATGTGGTTACCGGGGATCGAACTCAGGACCTTGCGCTTGCGAGGCAGGCGCCGGAACCACTGAGCTAACCCTCCGGCCCTGTCCTAGAAATATCTTTAATTTATTCTTCTTTATAGCTGAGTAGTATCCTGTTATTTTTTAAACTTTCCATATTTTCTTTATTCATCTGTTGATTAACATATAGGTTGCTTTCAGGATTTATCCATTATGAATTGTTCTGCTATAAATATTGGTAAGCGTATATTGCTGTAATATGATGTCTTTGATTCATTTGGGAAGATACCTAGAAGAGGAAAAGCTGAGTCAAATGAAATTTCTATTTTTAGTCTTTTTGCAAGATCTCCATACTGATTTGCATAATAGTTGTGTTAGTTTCCATTCCCGTCAACTAAAGGGTTCCTTTTTCCCCACAGCCTCACCAACATTTATTACTTGGTTTCTTGATGATTGCCATTCTTTGTAGTAAAAGTTGAAATCTTAGTGTTAATTTAATTTATGTATCCCTAATGACCAGAGATGTTGAATATTTTTTCATGTTTATTGGCCATTTGCACTTCTTCTGAGAAGTGACTGTTCATTTCATTGGCCCATTTTTTTAATTGGATCTTTTATTTTGGAGAATCTAATGTTGCATTATGGGATTCTGCAGACCTTTTGGGATGTTCTGCTGGGGTTAGGGAGGCCAGAGGTCTTGGACATGTCACCTCTGATCACAAGCTTATGACATTTATCCCCATGTGCTGTAGAAATTCAGTTTTCTATGGAGGTGTAGCTTTAACATGGCCAGGAAGTGTTGGGCTATCTGGACACTGATGACACCCAGACACGCAGACGTGGGAAGATTCTGATTCTGACACAATGGTGGCTGCCGTACATGACATGTCACAGGCTATCTGAGCCCTGTGCACTACCAGGGTCTAGGAGCAGTGGTGTTTTCTCACAAGAGTAGTTTTATGCCATGGTTCTCCATTCTTTCCGGGAATATTTAAAAACATAAATTGATTTTTTTTTCTGGCTAAATCAATCAGAGTTGTGTAATGGCTGTACAATAGCCATTACAATAGCTGTGAACGAGGCAGGCTGTGGGAGAGGGAGCTGGAAATTAAGGTGAACACTGTTCTCTATCCTGGAATAAAGTAAAAACAGCTGAGTCCCTTGGTAGGCCAAGATACTCCTGAAAGGGTCACACACTGTAAAACATGGAGCTTGAGGAACTTTGAAGATTTGTTTAATTTGATCCTTTCATTATACCAATGAGAAACTAAAATGAAATGACTTGTATGTAGATTCATGTAGTTAATTAATGGAAGAATCTCTAGACATTTAGAATCATGTTTTTTCCAAAAGTTTCCTATCATTAGAGAAAAAAATGTGTGGGGGCTTTATTTTTCCTTGAACGAATGTAATACAAACAAGAATAAACTTTCAGCATTGTTTCCAGTTAGATCAGTAAAGTACTGATGGAGAAGTCATTGTGCAGGTGATACTGCATGAACACAAGGTATTCCTTTCAAGTGCAGTGGGGTTTATTTCTGTTATCTGAGTGGGTATTTCCTTCAGCCATGCCATCTCTCACTTTTTAATAAAAATTTGGACCATTTTGGTGTCTAGCTGTTCCTGGCATTCTCTTTCCTTAGGGAAGAATGCTTTTCATGGCTTTAAGCTAAAGCAAATACTTCTTTTCCTTATGCTTGTTAAACAAGCCAAATATATTCTTTGCTGTCTTGGAATTTTCTTGCATTTTATTTGTTCATTTTTTTCAGTGTGAAAAGTGTGCCAGACAACTAAGCAGATGGCCGTGAATGTTTCACAGGGATTTGAAAACTTCAAGCTTCAGGAGGCTTAAATTAGCACACTCAGAGAACATTTGAGAGTAATGGCTTCCTTTTTTGTTCATTTGCTGGTTTGTTTTAAGCCAAATGAAAGATACCTAGGAATGGAAGTTGGGGGATGGGAGAAGAAGACAGAAATGACCAAGGGGCATGATGAACACGGGGTAATAGATACATCCACTATCTTGATTGTGGAGAAAGTTTCATAAGAGTAATCATGTCACATACTGGTTGACGTGTTCACTTGTTCTATGGCTATTATAACTCAATAAAGTTGCTTTGGAAAAAAACAAACAGTAGCTCAGTATTTTCTATGAAAGACAGAATTAGGGAAAGAAGGAGGGTCAAAGGATCTAAAACCCTGGAATGTGCTTTTCAGAAGGTCCAGAGAGGAAGCAGAAATCACTAGTAAAAATCTGCCTACTCAACCCACAGGCGAACACCCGCTCAGATGACGTGCATGCGCCACGACCGAACGCCACTTTCTTAGGGTCGGTGCTTTTGATGCTTTCCCAGTTTTGCTCCAACTGCACTTTTTGTTCTGGATTTTCTGCATCCCTTACTCATTTTGTTGTTTGGGGGTGGGTGGGGAGATAGGCTGCCCTTATGTTTTAAAATACTACCCATTCATTTTTCTAGAGGAATATAGTAAGAATTTACATCTATTAAACAAAAATGCTGTAATTTACCCTGTGGTTGCTGGAAAACATCATACTTTTGACCGCAGTCTCTCAGGTGCTGCTGAAATTCTTATATCTCACTGGATTTTTATCATCTTGGCTGCTGGGCAGAGTGAATGGGAGGGAGACTGGTAAGGAGAAGCAGGACTCTTGCTGTGACTGGTTAAAAATGGTATTAATATTGACAGTGAAACACAGAGCAGCCTATCATATCAATCTGATTATAAGCAGATTTGACTTCTCTAAATTTAGAAAGTAATGTGCCCCAGTTACCCTTTTTTGGCCTATGCAATGCTCTCAAGATCAAAGAAGCCACGTCTGAGTTTTCCCACTAAACTTAACAATATGTGGAACTTGAGAGAAATTCAGGAGGGAAAAAAAAATAGGAATTGCTCCCCAGGGTCCAGGGGACATCAATTGAGCCCTTGTGCCCTGGAGACCTTGGGGTGAGACTATACCTTCTTTATTTAGCATCATACTCTGACCCATGCATAAATTAATCTCTGCACAATAAGAACACATTCAGCCTCCCGAATTTAAAGGAAACTTTGGCTGGGATAAATAAGACTGTTCTTTAGGTAACCTTCCACCTCTGTCATGGCCTTTGCAGCCCAGAGAGCCAAATTAAAGGGGACTTTTCTTTGATGTTTGTTTTGTTTTTAAATGTAATTGTAATTATTCATTATTGTTTGTAATCACCTTTCTGCACTCGGAGAATTGCTACTAGGCCTAAGTAGATAAAATTTGAAACTGAAGAGTCGATTGCAGTGTCACAGAGATGAGAGTTAGGAAAAAGTTTTCAATATGAAAATCTCTTTAATATCCTGCCCAGGTATTAAAGTGATGGGGTGTTTCTTGAATAAGCTCTCATAAGCCTGCTATAGTTAGGTTTCATTACATCACTTTGAACAGCTTCTTCTAACACCGGAGCCTTCTCCTAATGTGGTGGTGTGCAAGGCTGTCTATGATTTCTCTCCTGCTCGTCACTCAAGCCTCATCCCTCAGCCTTTGGCTGACTTATTTATGTCCTGGCGATACGAAACATCTCGTGGCACCCCCATCTCCTCAGACAATGGTCGAAGCTATAAAGGCAAGTTCTTTTTCTCCAAGTCCTTTTTATTGATTATTTTTCTGCTCCACCCTTCATGCCTCCTCTTCCTCTGTCTCCCTTCTTTTACTTCCTCTTTCTCTCCTCCTCCCTTGTTCCCGTTTCCTCTTTAGAGACCCTTGTCATGTCTTGTGCTATTTATTGTTTAGCAGGCAATGTAGAGATTTTTAAAAAACTGGTATATCACTGAAGTCTAGTACAGGCCTGAAATGCTGTGGGAACTGCCTAAACATTTTGTGAATAAGTGAAAGCTTTATTCCCATTTCTTTGGTTTCTTCATAAGGAACCACAGCTCAGGTCTCTGAGGATAAAGATGAAGCATTTAGAGAGCACTGTTCTAATGGAGGTAAAGCTCTGCCTCTGGTGCTGTGAAGAGGGCTACAGACTCTCCTGCCCTCAGCAGCCCGCCCACCTCTGCACCCTGAAGTGAGCTGGACTCTAATGGTGACACGGTGGATATAGCACACTGTTTCTAGAGCCCAGGGAAATTGTACATGAACCCGAGAAAACAATCAGCTGAAACATTTCCAAGAAAGACAGGTGTGCAAACGATCCCTGCTGTGAGCGTCAGTGCGATGCTGTTTACCCTGCTGTTCTTGAGGCCAGGCCTGCTCCCCATTTCCGCAGAGTCCATATGTGTACATACTAGACACACGCAGATGTGTGGGGTGGAAGCGTCACTGGGCTGTCACCAGACCGGAGTAGCGCAGGCTTTGTTGACCTCACAAAATTGGATCTATTTTTAGCTCCCAGTTAATTTCTTGTCACTTTTAGTTTTCTTGGAATTGAGAAGTACCACATATGTATCTGTTTACTTTTAAGGAAAATAATAGTAGTGTAAAGAATAGGAAATGTCACTCTCCATTTACTGTTAATGGGGACAGGAGGTTTCTTTGCCCCAGTGTCTTTTTTTCAACTGAGCACACACTGAACTCTTTGGGGCAGCATGTCTGGTAAATGACATCCTAACTGGCCAGGGTCTGGAGATACTGAAGGAGAAAGTGAGTAGAAAAGTTTAAGGATACTATATCTTTCAGTCCTCTGATGATGATGATGGTGATGATGATGATGATGATAATGATATTATTATTATTTTTTTTTGAGACAGGTTCTCACTTTGTAGTTCAGGCTGGCCCTGAGCTCACTACGGTGCCCAGGCAAGCCGCCGCGAACTCAGCAATCCTTCTGTCTCTGCCTCCTGAGTGCTGGGTTTACAGGCGTGAGCCACCACGCCCGGCATTGTGGTATGCGGTGTTGATTGTTGGTGGGCGTGAGTCTCCACACCCAGCATTGTATGTGGTTACCGGGGATCGAACTCAGGACCTTGTGCTTGTGAGGCAGGCACCGGAACCACTGAGCTAACCCTCCGGCCCAATTATTATTATTTTTGAGACAGGGTCTCACTTTGTAGCTCAGGCTGGCCCTGAGCTCACTATGCACTCCAGGCAAACCTCAAACTCAGCAATCCTCCTGCCTCTACCTCCTGAGTGCTGGGATTGTAGGCATGAGCCACCACGCCTGCCATTGTGTTATGTGGTATCAATTGCTGGTGAGTGTGAGTCACCACACCCAGTATTGTTGTATGTGGTTACTGAGGATCAAACCAGGGACCTTGTGGTTGCTAGGTAGGTGCTGGAACCACTGAGCTAAATCTCTGGCCCCCAGCCCTCTGATTATTATATGTTAAAATGGCAGAGGGAGTTCCAAAAGGGAGGACCAGAATATAAAGCTTGTAGACTCTCCTCAAAATGTCTTTAGAAAGTTGGTGAGAATTAAGTACTTTATTTATTTATTTTTTTTGAATTTTGGAGTGCAGGAGAGCATCTGAAGCACTTTGATCTATTTGTTAAGTGTATGTGAATATTCTTATCCTTAACTATGCATGTAATCCATGAAATTTGAAGTGGTTAGACTATGCAGACTAAGATTATAGGTCCATTACTCAAAATAGAGTATATGGTCAAAGGAAGACAGTTCTGAATATATCATTGTGAGTGGAACAGCCCTGAGTTTTGTCAGTATCCTCTGTGAGAACTGGAAGGTTAGGAATGACTTAGGTTCAAGGTACATTAAGGAGGTACAGTTGGACTTTTTTCTAGCATGATCCTTCCTGAGCTAATCCTAGCTGAGACACATGTGCCTTCTAAGGGCAAGTTTATCCCATAGCCCCTTGTTAATTTTTTTCTTTAAAGTAATGGAAGCCAACCTTGCCATAGCCCTCTGAAGGTCCACCGGTAGCTGTGCAGAGTGTATTTCTGGTGAGTCCAAAGGTGAAGGGTTTACCCTACAGAAGGATGGTCATCATCTAAGACACCCAGGGTTGCTCTCTGCAAAACTGTCCCTGGGGATAGAAATTCCCCATGCTTCCGGGGAATGCAGAGTCAATTTACAGAAAGATGGACTAAACCTAGAGATTAAAGCAATAGTGCACTGACGGACAGACCACCTGGGCCACAAGGAAAGTGAAGAGGAGCATTGTCTCAAGACTTGCCTGATACAGTGTTCTTGTAGCTTTTAAACTGTGGCACCATCTATCTTATAATGTGCCCCAGTTTTCTTATGATGGCCTGAACCAATCTCTGTTCACAGGAATCAAGGCTGTGATCACTTTTATCCCAGAGATAAAAGCTGCATAAAACCACTGAGGGCAGAGCAGCTATTGACCAGACTCTAATAGAAGGAGAAGTGGAGATGAAAAAGTCACAACTGGAGTGTTCTAACTTCTTAACACTCCAAGTAAATGCCAGGCTTCTTCCCAGCCAGTCCTTGAGGGATTCATGAAATGGTGAACAGAGTAAGACCAACAGAAATCATTGAGGAGGGCACACCCAAGGTGAGGAAAGAAATTCTGAACATTTAGTCCTGTTACAATATTAGAAAGTCAACAGTCAGCTGGAAGATATGAATTCTCTCCCCTTTGACATGGGATTATGTGCCACATAATGACATTTCTGCCAGTAACAGGCTGCATATGCACTGGTGGTCTCATCCATTTATTCTCATATGTTATAAAGGGGCTCAAAAATTCCCATTACCTAATGACATCATTGCCTTTGTAATGTCTAGCATAAGGCCTTACATATTTGTGGCAATGCTGTTGTCAGCAAACATACTGCACTGCCGCTCCTATAAAAGTATAGCACATATAATTATGTACAGTACCTACTACTTGATAATGAGAATAAATGACAGTGCTACTGGTTTATATATTGACTATGCTGTGGATTTTATCATCATTTTAGAATGTACTTAAATTTTTAAAAAGTTAACTGTAAAACAGCTTTAGGCAGGCCTGTCAAGAGGTATTCGTAAACGGGGCATCACTATCATAGACGACTGCCCCATGTGTATTATTACCCTGAAGACCAACCAGTGGGCCAGGAAGGTAGTGATGATGATTCTGACCCTGTGTAGGCCCAAGCAGACACTTTTTCTTGTTTTCTATTTTTTTAAAAAAGAAAAAATGTAACAAGTAAAATGAAAATAGAAAAAGCAAAAGAATAAGAATATAAAGAAAGAAAGCACTTTATTGCAGCTGTATGTGTTTGTTTTAAATTCTGTTATTAAAGATGAAATATTTTTAAAAAATTTGTGAAGCAAAATAGTTATAGGAAGCCAAGAAGACAAAAAAAATTTAAAATAAATTCAGTGTCGCCTAAGTAGACAAGAGTATGAAGTCTGCAGTAGGATACAAATAACCTTGGCTCTTTTGCTCCCCCACCATCCATGGGCTCACCCAGAACACCAGCTAGCCCTGGGGGCTGTACTCATAGTCAGTGTCCTACACAGAGGTACCATCTCATGTCCTTTACACTGTAATTTTATTGTACCATATCTAGGTTTAGATGTGTTTAGAGATTCGATTGCTTACAAGTGTGTTGTTGCTTATTCAGTAGGATAGCGTGTTGTGCAGGTTGTAGATGGGGAGCAGCAGGCTGTACCTCACAGTGGTGGTATGCAGTAGCCTATGCTGCTTCGGCAGAGTAAGTACACTCTACAGTGTTTGCTTAGAGACAAAACTCCCATCAGTGCTTTTCTTAGAATGTATACCCATGGTTATAAGTAACACAAAACTATACAGTTGGCCAAATGATTTTGATTTCCTGGGGCTGCTATGTAATATTCCAAATATCTGGGTATAAGCTGAAAGAACTAAATATTTTGCCAATACTGTCAGGTTCAAACAGATAACATTCCATTTAAACTATTATCTTCTGGAAAGCAATAAATATGACCTTGTGAAGTCTTTGTGAAATGAACAAAGAAATATGTAATCCATGTTTTGTATGACAGAGATGGTAGATGAAGATTAGAAGAGTGTAAATAGTTATGAAGAAGAACATAATTTTTATCTTCTAAGCAGAGAATACAATTGGCTTCTTTAATGAGAGCTGTTGCCTAATCAACCAAACCAAAAGCCAGAATGCTCTGGGGATGGATGTGTTATTAAGAATCTCAGAGATGTACACTAATCTACAAATGTCCTGAGTAATAGAGCTTCATATAACTAGAAGAACTAAAGCATTGTAAAAAGAGATCAAAAGATCACACAAAACTAATTGTGTACAGATTTGTAAATTATATAGTAAGGCCATGTGTTTCAAGTCTATTGGCAAAGTCAATTATACATAATTGCATTTCTAGTTCATGTGCTTGCATTATTTAAATTTTACTAAAGCTTTACTGCATGGAACAAGTTTCAGCATATGGAAATAATTTAAGTCTCTAACCATATCATAAAATAGAAAATTTAAATTACTCTTACATTTTGATGCCATTTCATCCACTTCCAAACAGAACACTTGTCCAGCTATCCTTCTGCACATCTAGTATTATGGCATATTTAATTACCAATAAGTCATGCACTAGGATAAAATACTAACTTTATATTTCTAACTTATTCCTGAAAACTCCTTTGCTCAAAACAATGTTTTATAGGTTTTCTCACATTTATGAATATGTATGACAAAATCATGGAGATAAACCCAAGTATCTAGATACATTGAACAAGTTATCTCATATTTTTAATTTTGAAAAGTTTTATGTTCTTATATATGATTTCAGTACCTTTTGGCCAGAACTACTAAATTCTGTGACCCCATCAGGGTCTATGTATGGCAGTCATCATGGTTTACAGTTGTTCATACCTTAGATTTTCTTCCTGAATTTCTATTATTTCTATCAGTTATTGAGAAAGGAATATTTAAGTTGTAAATTACCTCTCCTTTTACTTCTAATAGTTTTCATGTATTCTAAACCTTTGTTATTAGGTGCATAAACGTTTAAGATTGTCAAGTCTTTTCAGTGGACTGACATTTTTATCACTGAGAAATGTCTGCTTTCTATTATTGGGAGAATTTCTTGTATTGGAATTTACTTTGACTAATACTAATGTAACTTAATTTTTTCTTTTTGCCTAGTGTTTCCTGGTATATCTCCATCTATTTGCTTTTAAGTTACCTGTTTGTTTACATGTAATCTTTCTCTCATAAACAAAACTATAGTTAGGTCTTGCCTTTTTAACTGTCCTTCAGTGGGATTGTTAATGTTGTTTACATCTAATGTAAATATTGTTATGGTTCAGTTTAAATCTGTCATTTTGATACTTATTTTTCTATTTGTCCATTTGATTTTTTTCTCCTTTGTCTTGCTTCTTGTTTTCTTTGGGATATTCATGTTTCAAAAATGCTTTTATTTTCACCTCACTATTGGTTGATCAACTATACATCTTTATTTATTTATTAATTTAATTTTTTTTTTTTGAGACAGGGTCTTGCTTTGTAGTTCAGGTAGGCTCTGAGCTCACTATGTAGCCCAGACAAGCCTTGAACTCAGCAATCCTCCTGCCTCTGCCTCCCGAGTGATGGGATTGCAGGCGTGAGCCACCATGCCCAGCACTGTGGTATGTGGTATTGATTGCTGGTGGGCGTGAGTCTCCACACCCAGCACTGTATGTGGTTACCGGGGATCGAACTCAGGACCTTGCGCTTGCAAGGCAGGCGCTGGAACCACTGAGCTTATCCTTCAGCCCTATACATCTTTATTTTTAAATTAAATTCTTCTTTGGTACATTTTATAGACAGCTCACAAACACACTCAACATTGGGGAATTTGTACCAGTATATGACACAAGTTAATTCTCATTTTTACTCATATCCCTACCCACCCACAACCCCCTGCCCCCCATATACATGTTATTTCTTTTTCTTTCCAAATCATATGTATTCTTTCCCCTCATTACTTTCCCCTACCACATTCCCTTTGGATATTTCCTATTTCACAAAATCTATCATACATTCTAGAACTCATTTACATCTACAGGTTCTCATACCAAAGAAAAGATATGATATTTATATAGCTGTGATCTATTTATTTCACTTCTTAGTGTGTCCTCAAGGTGTATCCATTTGCACATAAATGAACAAAATGTCATTCTTTTTTTTTTTTTGCTTTTGAGACAGTGTCTCGCTTTGTAGTGCAGGCTGGCCCTGAGCTCACTATGGTGCCCAGGCAAGCTGCCGCGAACTCAGCAATCCTCCTGTCCCTGCCTCCCGAGTGCTGGGATTACAGGTGTGAGCCACCATGTCTGGCATTGTGGTATGTGGTATTGATTGTTGGTGGGCGTGTTTCCACGCCCAGCATTATATGTGGTTACCGGGGATCAAACTCAGGACCTTGCGCTTGCGAGGCAGGCGCTGGAACCACTGAGCTAACCCTCTGGCCCCAAACCTGTCATTCTTTATGGCAGAGTAATACTCCATTTTATAGAAAGAACCACGTCTTTTTTATCCAGTCTCCAGTTGATGGGCTTCTGGGTTGTTTCCAAGATTGGGTTATCACGAACTGAGCTGCTATGAACATGGGTGTACTTATGTCTTTACAATATGATTCTTTTAATTCCTTCGAGTATATTGCTAGCAGGGGGATAGCAGGGTCAAATGGGACCTCTAATCCTAGTTTTCTGAGGAATCTCCACACAGATCTCCACAATGGTTGCACCATTCTACAATCCCACCAACAGTGGAGAAGGGGTTCCTTTCTCCCCGTAGCGTCACCAGCATTTATTGCTGGTAGATTTCACAATAGCAGCCATTCTTTGTGGAGCGAGATGAAATCTCAGGGTTATTTTTATCTACGTCTCTTGAATGACCAGTGATGGTGAACATTTCTTCATATGCTTCTTGGCTGCTTTGACTTCTGTCTCTGAGAAGTGTCTGTTCATTTCAGATGCCCATTTTTGAATTGGGTCTTTAAACATGGGGGGACTGATTTGTTTAAGTTCTTTATATATTGTAGGTAGTAGCCCTTTGTCTGACAAACAGCTAGCAAAGATTTTTTTCTCATGTTGTTGGTTGTCTTTTAGTGGTGCCAGTGGTTTCTTTTGCTGTGCAGAAGCTTTTTAGTAGGATGAGGTCCCATTTCTTGATTCTTTTTGCTAGTTCTCATGCTGTAGAGTTTTTGTTTATAAAGTCTCTGCCTAAGCCACTGTCTCCAAGAGTTCTACCTAACCTGTTTTGCAGCAGGGTTATAATTTCTGTTTTAATGTTTAAGTCTGTGATTTTAGTTTAGTACATGGTGAAAGGGATAGGTCTAGCTTTAGTTTTTGGCAGGTTAAAGCCCAGATTTTTCAGCACCATTTGTTTTTCCTCCATTGAGGATGTTTGGCTCCTTTTTCAAAGATAAGGAGGCTTAGTGTATCTGGAGTTGTTTTTGGATCTTCTAATCTATTCCTCTGGTCCTCAGGTCTGTTATTTTGCTAGTACCATGCAGTTTTTTTCACAGTGGTTTTATGGTACAGTTTTAAATTGGGGATCGTAATACCCCCTGCCATGCTCTGGTTTCTTAGAACTGCTTTTGCTATTCTAGGTCTCTTGTGCTTCCAGATGAATTTTCTGTCCATTCTGTCTAGTACTCCATTAATCATGTTTAGATCATTTCCAAGCATTAACTTCCAAATTTATTTAGACATTCACTTCCATTCATGAAGTATTTATTTCTTCCTGCCATGGATAAATTGCATATTAGATAAAATGTATAAAACAAAAGTTTTAAGGCGATGGACAACTGACCATACCAAATTGTCAACTCTGAAAAGAGTCAATTACATCAATTAGTCTTGATAATATTCTTATGTAATTGATAATTTAGTAATTTATTACTTATTTTATTAAGTAAGGAATACTCTTGTATCTTCAAATATATTTACCTTTTCCTTTTGGAGTGTTATATCTGATATTATTTGTATTTAGTGTTTTTATCTATTGATATATTTATTATCAGTGGATAATTTATTAACTATGATGTCATATTTCCGTCAAATTCTAGAGAATCCCTTGTGCCAATCTCCCTCTAGTTTTTTCTCTTTCTTCCTCTTTGTCTGGGTACTTGTGTGTAGCCCCTTCCTTTCCCATACTCCATCCCCCAAGTCCAACCACCATGGTCTCCTTACCTCTGATCTCTGTCTTTTTACCACAGCAATATTCCTAGCTCCATCCTCTGGCTTGGAAACTCCAGTCAGGGATCTACGGTCATCATAGCACTCGAGTGATGTAATTGGTTCCTTTCAGAGTTCACAGTTTGGTATGACCAATTGCCCATTGTCTGAAAACTTTTGTTTTATACATTTTATCTAATTTCCAATTTGTGCATGGGAGGAAGAAATGAATACTTCATGAATGGAAGTGAACGTCTAAATAAATTTGAAAATTAATGCAATAGTTACAACAACAGACTGACATAGGTGCTCTCTTATTGGTGTCTCCAATACTATAAATATGTGTTGATGGAGGTCTTCGTCATTGGCAGTTATTTACTTTTATTTATTTAATTTGGTAAATTTAAAAACATTTTAATCTCTCAGTTTACATGATACTTGTATTATTGGAAATTTCATACATATTTAAAGGGAGCAAAAATATTTTGTGTTTACATATAGAGTTCATTTATGGGTTCAGGTAATGACCTAGGCTTTGTCCTTATAGAAGATTCACATCAGATATGGGACTATAGTCCTTGCTATGTGAACTTTGCCCTTATTGAAAACCAGTGTTGCATGCACAGACATGCAACAATTTTTAAGCCTACATGCTATTAGAAAAGCAGTGAGTTAGTTATGTTTTTGCTGTGGCTATTGCTATCAGAGAAGGGGGAAATACTTGATATCACCTGACCAAAATAATCATTGGGCTTCATAATGATAGAACCAGTTTTTGTGTTTGGTCTCCAATGTTGCTAAAAGGCAATTTAAAATGTTCCCATCATCATTCCATTTTATCCATTCCACAGTTGTCTAATGAGAGTACCATGTGTCCCAGGTATTGAGGATGCACAAATGATCTGAAACAACAAGAAATCTGCCCCCATGATCCTATACAGCTCATGGCAAAGAGTCTGGGTGTCCAGGGGGTATCTACATGTGCCTCAAATTGTAAAGAGAGTTGCCACATCACACATTTCCGTTAAGTAATAAAACAGGTTATGAGAATTTTAAGAGTGTAAAACATGGGAGCAAAAGCCTCTATCTAAATCTTTTGGCTAAAATTCTCTACTTAAACTTTAACTGCAGCACTCTGAGAGGCTGACGCAGGAGGACTACAAGTTTGTGCTCAGCCTGAGCTACATAGCAAATTCAACGTCAGACTGAAGCATAGTGAGACTGTCTTAAAAACAGCAATTACAGAACCAGAGATTTAGCTCAGTGGATCCCGGTAACCACATACAATGATACCAGGTGTGGTGACTCCCACCTTACCAGCAATCAGTACTATGTACTACAGTGCTGCGTGGTGGCTCTTGCCTATAATCCCAGCACTCAGTGGGCAGAGGCAGAAAGATTGCTGAGTTTGAGGCTTGCCTGGGCTACATAGTGAATGCAGGGCCAGTCTGAACTACAAAGCAAGATCCTATCTCAAACAAACAAACAAACAAACAAACAAACAAACAAAGCAATTACAAAAAAAGATCCCTACATAAAGATTTTACTTTTAGGAAATGCACAAAATAAAGTTAAGGACTAAACCTGTAGGCAAAATTTGGATGATTGGCCTCCATCTTATGAATAGGTTCAAAGAGGTCTTCAGATAATTCTCTTTGACCTGTGCTTTATACTTTTAAAAATCCTGTTCTTTTCCATCCAGGAACAACACAGTTGCTCAGGAATCATGTTGGGCTTTAGAGAAATTATTTATTTTGCTGAGACCTAATTTTCCTTAGATTTGGCAGCTTGAGTTTTGGACCAATGACTGCTTGGTTGGCTAGAAGTAGTTCTCTGGACTCCCTATACTCTGAGGTAGTCCTGTTTTCTCACCCAGAATCAGGAGTTAAACTTACTAGGTCTCACTCTCACCCAGTAGTTGCAGTGCCACTCTAGTGCTGCATTTGAAAATTAGGAATCAGGAAAAAAAATTTTTTTTTCAATCTCTGGTATTGCCAAAAAAAAAAAAGGAAATTAGGAATCAGGGCTGCTCTGAAACATGCAGACTCAAAAATAAAATTTGGTGTAAAGAGTCCAGAGTTCACCTCTCTGACTCCAAATAAGTCTTGAGGTAGTTTTTTTTTCTTTTTTTCTGAGACTAGATGGCATCAACAGTAGAATAAGACAATATTAGCTTTATAATTGGATTTTTATATGGATTATAACAAAGTTTTTGTATGGTGCTCTGGAAGCCACACAGCACCATGTGAATTAAATATTATTACTCTGTTAAGTGATGATGAGGAGAGTCAGTGTTAAAAGGATGCACAGAAGTCTATGGATCTTTGGCTTGAACTCCTGGATGCAATGCATGTTTTGCTGATTTTCCTCATTAGACAACAATAAGTCTTTGAAGACTAGGACCAGTCTTTGTTTTCTTTGGAAATGTTGCCACGCTAGCTTAGTCAGTGTCATTTAGTTTTCTGCACAAAAGACAGTGAAGAGAGTGTCCATGGCTCTTTATGAGTGTGAGGATGGCCACCTCAGGGCCCACCTCTTTCTCTGGGTTGGGGACTCTGGATTGGAGATGCTGCCTTGACGGAGATCCACACACCCTTGTGCACTACGTAGCCTGCAGTCCCGGGCTCAGGGGACATGCCCGCTCCTGTGATCTAGGAGGCCTAGTAAAAGATGATTATGGCTCTGCCTTCTGCGTGGGAGTCAATGATGCGGTGATGTCCTCTTTTGACAGATGGCAGGCGTGTGTTTCCATGCTCATCATTTCTTTGCTGGATCATCAAAATATGTTTCCCATTCTGGGATCAGACTCTGTAGAGACTTATTCCTATGGTTGGGGCTTAAACATTTGTGTCATATTGTCAGTCTGACTTTTCTCCAAATGAGGAAGCTGGGAGGAAACGTTTTTCTAGGAAATCACTCGCAGCCTGTTGACTTTTACTTTCTACTGTGGCCCTTTCTTACCACTTCCAGCCGCTTCTTACAGATTCTATGTATGTGGGGATAATTGGACTAAACTAGTTTGTCAGATCCATTCACAAGTTCTTTTCAGTGTATTTACTTAGCTTCAATTTTGATAATTTTTTGTTGTTAAGACAAAAATCACAAAAGTTGTAGTGTTTCTATGATGTGAACCTTAGTCTAGTAATCTCTTTTTGGCTTCTACTGTGAATCAGTTTTATACACATTATCTGATTTAATCTCCAAAATGCTCCAGAGTAGGCACTAAAGAGATAAGATTTAGAGGTAAAATACTTTGCTTAATGTTATACTTACAGTTAACCATTGTTAGAACTGGTACCGGCACCCAGGCACATTTAAGTGCAAGCCTACTTCTTACCACTAACTTGTACCTGTTCTTAAATCCTTGGTTACTCTTTGGAGTTGCATTATAAATCAGCACTATAAACAATTTTGGGGTTAAGTTCTCTTTAGCATTTCCATGCAGCGATGGAGCATAAGGTACAGGTGGTTCTAATTTTTACAAACCAGCATGTTTCTTCTGAGCATGCCAGGAAGCAGATGGTCATGGAACACACTGAGCATCCACAGCCATGTACATTATTGACAGTGAAAAGTGAAGGAAAAAGCAATGAACAGCATCAAAGAGTAGACAGACACCGGCTCCGACCCACTCCAATTCTTTTTTTTTTTTTTTTTAGACAGGGTCTCGCTTTGTAGTTCAGGCTGGTCCTGAGCCCAGGCAAGCCTTGAATTCAGCAATCCTCCTGCCTCTGCCTCCCTGAGCGCTGGGGTTACAGGCGTGAGCCACCACACCTGGCCCCACTCCAATTCTTACAGCAGAGTACCCACTTAAAAATACAAGCCTACTATGCCTGTACCAAAATTTAAAGTCTACTGCGTGGTGTTGTTCTGTGAGTCAGCAGACAAGGACAGGGATCTTCTCTCTTTCATCTGCTGCTGGGTCTCTGAGCTCAGCTCAGTAGCTGGCCCTGGTCCTTCAACACAGCAGGCTTGTTCCTGACTCCTGTTTTTTTTTTTTTT
>PVIC010029398.1:0-22400 GCA_004025085.1 Thryonomys swinderianus
TTGATTGTTGGTGGGCATGTCTCCACGCCCAGCATTATATGTGGTTACCAGGGATCGAACTCAGGTCCTTGCGCTTGCGCGGCAGGCACCGGAACCACTGACCTAACCCTCCGGCCCCATCTGTTTTGTTTTTAAAAGAACCCGCTGGAGCCTGGGACTGTAGCTCAGTGGTACAGCATTTGCTTAGCATGTATGAAGAAGCCCCCCCCCCCCATTTTGAGACAGGAGCTCACTTATGTATTTCAGGCTGGCCCTGAGCTCACTATATAGCCCAGGCAAGTCTCAAACTCAGCAATCCTCCTGCTTCTGCCTCTCAAGTGCTGGGTAACTGGCCTGACATTGTAGTGTGTGGCACTGATTGCTGCTGGGAGTGAGTCACCATGCCTGGTATTGTTGAATGTGGTTACCAGCAATTTTGTACTTGCTAGGCAGGTGCCAGAACCACTCAGTTACATCTCTGGCCCAAGCCCTAGGTTTGATTCTTAGCACCAGGAAAAAGAAATCCTTCTAACTGCTATTGGGAGAGCAGAAATTGTTCAAAAGTATTGCAAGTTTGAGATATCTTATTAACAATTAAAAGGTTTTATGCAAATAGGTATAGTTTTATTAGGAAATGAGTTGATAAATTCACAAATGAAAATATATTCATTTAAGATCATAATACACAGTGTATTTGCCATTGTTATTCTCTAATTATTTTGAAAAATCATCTTTTCATAGAACAGCTTTTATATTTTGTTAATATCTATTTTTTTTGAGACAGGGTCTTGCTTTGCAGTTCTGTTAATATCTATTTTTAAAAATTGTTTAAAAAAAAAAGAATGGAGGCAAGGAAAAACAAAGAAATTCATTTACTTGCTGGGTGACTATGACCAAGTCACTTCAAGTCATGGGCCTCTTCTTCCTGACATGTGGGATGGGTAACAGAGTTGCTCAAGATAATGTACACCAAGTGTGGTATACCGGTTCAGTTATTTTTATTCTTTTCCTAGAACTTCTATCTCATAGTACCCTCTGGGTGCTCTAAGCCTTGAATTCAGGTCCCTAAATGGCCAAAAAGCCCTGGGAATTTGTGAACAATAAGAAATAGACAATTGCCTCAATTTTAACTTTGTTGTACTCACAAAACCTTTTTGAAAGTTTATTCATTTAATGATTTCTTTTGGGGCTTTCTTTTTTTCAAAGAAAGGCCTTGATGTTACTGAGGCTGGTCTCAAACTTATGGGCTCAAGGAGTCCTTCTGGCTCAGCCTCCCTCTAATAATTGAGTTTATAGGAATGTACCATTGCAGCCAGTAACAAATACTTTTTTTTTTTTTTTGCAGTACTGAGGACTGAACTTGGGTCCTTGTGCATCCAAAGTTGGTGCAGTACCACTTGAGCTAAATCCCCAGTCCTAACAAATACTTTTTGAACAGCTGTAACCGCGTATTATAATAACCTCTTAAAATGTTTGACAAAATTAAGAATTGACTGTTTCAGGCTAGTATCATGGTTCACTGATGCCAACAATAAAAACCCATTCTCCTCTTTTTTAATTTTTATGGTGGAGGATTGAAATCAGAGCCACTATACCAAACTGTTACCCCACCCTTTAACAAACATTTTTGATTTTGAGACAGGGCCTTGCTAAATTCCTAAAATGCCCAGTATGGGCTTCAATTTGTGCTCTTCCTGCCTCAACCTCTGATAGGATTAATTATAGGTGTGCACCACCACAGCCAGCAAAAATCCAAACTCCTGGATTTGGTAATTAAAATCCTCCATGAAGCCAAGTGTGGTGGCATAATCCTCTAATCCCATCAGTCAGGAGGCTGAGGCAGGAGGATCATCAGGAGTTTGAGGTCAGCCTGGAGCTATATAGTAAGTTCAAGGCCCCATGAACTATATAGCAAAGCTCTGTCTCAATAAACAACTGTATACATGGTAGAGGATTGAAATATGTATATATATGTATACATATTATATACATAATTATATATATATTATATATGGAGAGATACATATTTACACAGTGGTCCCTTGATTTACAAACTCAATTCGTTCATAAGGGCTGGTTATAACTCAAGTTGGTCAATTGAAGACTTAGGCTCCTCTACACAGCCTCCAAAGTTTTTCTTCTATATTCAGGAAGATCTCAGTGCCCTTGGAGAAACATTGGCCAAGGAGAGGATTTTTTTTTTTTTTTGCTACCAGGGATTGAACTCAGGGCCTTTCCCTTGTGAGGCAGGCAACAGAACCACTGAGCTAAATTCCCAGTTAGGAAAGGATGTTGTAATGATCCTTCAGAATTCTTTAAGAGTTAAATCTGTATCTAATACCATCTGGAAATACAAGCTGCTGGCATTTGGGTTGTTATAACTCAAGACTTTGTTCATAAGCTAAAACTAAAAGTCCACTCATAACCCAAATTGTCCATATGCCAGGCTGGTTGTAACTTGAGGGTCCACTGTACAAGTTTTTCTTTTTTTTTTTTTTTGAGACAGGGTCTTGCTTTGTAGTTCAGGCTGGCCCTGAGCTCACTATGTAGCCCAGGCAAGCCGCCGTGAACTCAGCAATCCTCCTGTCTCTGCCTCCTGAGTTCTGGGATTACAGGCGTGAGCCACCATGCCCGGCACTGTGGTAGGTGGTATTGATGGCTGGTGGGCGTGAGTCTCCATGCCCAGCATTGTATGTGGTTACCGGGGATTGAACTCAGGACCTTGCGCTTGCGAGGCAGGCGCCAGAACCACTGAGCTAAATCTCCGGCCCCAAGTTTTTCTTTTCTTAATGTATACATTATAGAGAAGGTGGTTGTTATTTTCCCTTAATGTTACTTTTTACGATGAATATGTATTGTGTTTAAATTTTTATTAATTTAATTTGTTGTACTAGGAATCGAACTCAGACCCTTGTTAAATTTGTATTTTTAGGCTGGGGATTTAGCTCAAGTGGTACTGCGTCAACCTTGGATGTACAAGGGCCTGAGTTCAATCCCTGGTACTGCAAAAAATATATATATATATATTTTTAAAGTTTGTCTTCTGGGAGTCTCCTTCAGTAAATCATGTTTGCTGCTTACTCTCAACACCAGCACCACAGAATCTGTAAATGAGATTAGAATTCATTCAACAGATGTTAAACACCCACTGGGTACAGAACTTTTCTTGGCCCTTAGAAGTGTCAAAAGAAAGTGCAGGTGTCAGGTGTGGTGGTGCAAGCCTGTCATCCCAGCACCCGGGAGGCAGAAGCAGGAGGATTGCCATGAGTTAGAGGCCAGACTGAGTTACATAGTGAATCAAATCCAGCCTGAATTACATAGAGAGACCCTGTCTCAAAAAAAAAAAAAAAAAAAGAGGTGCAGGAAAAGGGTTTGAACTTACATTTATTAATGCTGATGATATACCCAGCACTTAGTATATCTTTTCTCACTGAAGTGTTTCTGTGGTTTTATGAGTGATGTCCCACTCTCCTCACTTTACAGATGAGGAAACAGGGGCTCAGAAAGCTGACCGTGCTGGTCTAAGATCATAAAAGGAATAAGTGAGGGAAAAGGAGAGTCTGTTAACTTGAAAGCCTCCTTTCCATTGCTTCGCATGGCATTGTGAGCTGTTTTCCTAATTTTAAAAACCAAACTTCCAAGCTGATTTTAGTTGATATTTTCCAGGTCCTTCAGTCTGTTTTTCCAGTGAGATAAAAGGATGCAGGAGATGAAGATGATCCAGCCCTATCACAACTGGGTCTATTTAAGACTACTCCACCAGTCCATCATTAAGTTATTCATTGATTCAGCAGAAAGGAAAAGAAAAAATAAGAACAACAGCAAAAATAAGAAAACAAAAAATTGGGCCAGAGATTTAGCTCAGTGGTTCTGGTGCCTGCCTAGCAAGTGCAAGGTCCCTGGTTCAATCCCTGGTAACCACATAAAACAATTCCACAACCAGCAATTAGTACCACACACCACAGTGCCAGGAGTGGTGGCTCACGCCTGTAATCCCAGCACTCAGGAGGCAGAGGCAGGAGGATTGCTGAGTTCCAGGCTTGCTTGGGCTACACAGTGAGCTCAGGGCCAGACTGAACTACGAAGTGAAACCCTATCTCAAAAAAAAAAAAAAATTACTGAGTATTCACTATATGTACTGTGTAAGTACAAAAAAAAAAAAAGTGCAATACCAGGACACTGGGCAGAGGTTAGTTTGGGATGGAAAGAAATAAGTCTTTTAGAAGGAAAAGGATGAGTTGAATTTTCACTATTCTGATATTGTGAAACACAATAATTTGAGAGCTGACCTAGCAGACATCTGATTTTTGTCAATTTAAACAACATTCCTTGTTCAATTTTCTTCTTCCTATCTGTCTGTCTGTCTGTCTGTCTCTCTATCTATCTATGTAGAGACAGGGTCTGACTATGTAGTTCAGGTTGGCCCTGAACTCACGATGTAGCCCAGGCTAACATCAAACTCACAGCAATCCTTTTGCCTCTGCCTCCTGAGCACTGGGATTAGAGGCATGAGCCACCATGCCCAGCTTTCAATTTTCTTTTAGAAAATACCCTTTCCCCTCCTTCAGCCAAATGCTTCTCCTTGAAGAGTAAGTATGTATGGCTTAGACCTTGCCAATCCGGGGGCAAGCATGTGACCCAAACCAATAGAGTAAGACCCAAATTTTGTTCTTTTGCTACCACTACTGGGGAAAAGAAAACTCTCTGCCTAGGCCACTAAATTGGTAGAATGTAGGCCTACAACTCTTTTTTTTTTTTTTTTTTTTTGGCTTTTTGGAGACAGGGTCTTGCTTTGTAGTTCAGGCTGGCCCTGAGCTCACTATGGTGCCCAGGCAAGCCGCAGCGAACTCAGCAATCCTCCTGTCTCTGCCTCCCGAGTGCTGGGATTACAGGCGTGAACCACCACGCCCAGCATTATATGTGGTAACCGGGGATCGAACTCAGGTCCTTACGCTTGCGAGGCAGGTGCCGGAACCACTGAGCTAAACCTCCGGCCCAGGGCTACAACTCTTGAAGGCTCTTGCAAGATGCAACAAAGTCTGCCAACAAAGTGGGAGATTTTCTAATGATAAAGTTCATAAAAAGGAAGGCAGAGCAGAAGATGGGAAAAGTTAATTTCTTTTTATGTACCTTGAGCTATCCATGCCTGTCGCCCTCTATTCCTGGACTTTTCATTATGTTATCCAATGAAACACTCTCCCTCCCTTCCTCCTTTCCTTCTTTTTTGGTTTTTGTTTTGTTTTGTTTTCTCAGACAGGGTTTCCCTATGTACTTCAGACTGGGGTTGACCTCGCCATGTAGCCCAGGCTGGCCTCAAACTTGCAGTGATCCTCCTGCCTCAGCCTCTTGAATTCTGGGATTACAGACACATGTGACATCCTTTCCTAGATATAACTGTTTTAGCTGACCTTATTACAAAAGAACCCTGAACAGAGGTTGGTTATATGGGTCCAAAGTTCAGGAGGGAGATCTTGGCTGGAAACTGAGGTCATCCTTGGCCTGCTTACTTCTTTAAGGGGACAATCACTACAAATTTTGAAGCAGGAGGTAATGTGACCAGAAGTGCAGGGTAGTAGATGAAATGGGGAGAGGGCAGAGGAAGAAGAGTGGTTAGGAACCTGTGAGTAATACAGAGAGGAGAGGTCAATGGCTTAGTCTACAATAGTGATGACAGGATGGTGAGATGAAAGTTAGACAATACTTAAGAGGAGGACAAAGAGTTTCTGATCACCTTTGGGAAGTGAGAGGAAAAAAAGGAGTCCAGGATGGCCTCTGGAATTCCATCTTGGAGACTGCTGAATTGCAGTGTCATTAATTAAGAATGACATTGAGAGGGGGCCGGAGATTAGCTCAGTGGTTCGGGCGCCTGCCTAGCAAGCGCAAGGTCCTGAGTTCGATCCCAGTAACCACATAGAATGCTGGGTGTGGTGACTCATGCCCACCAGCAATCAATACCACATACCACAGCGCCAGGCGTGGTGGCTCACGCCTGTAATCCCAGTACTCGGGAGGCAGAGACAGGAGAATTGCTGAGTTCCAGGCTTGCCTGGGCTACAGAGTGAGCTCAGGGCCAGCCTGAACTACGAAGCGAGACCCTGTCTCAAAAAAAAAAAGAATGACATTGAGAAAAAGCAGGTGTATGAGGAAAAGATGCTGGTAGCAATACAGAACACTGTATAAAGAAGGCGAGATACCCTCAACAAGGTATCCACAGTCAGATGCCTTGGGAGAGAGGAGCACACGTGGGATTGGAACACAGAAGAAAGGAAAGAATTTCCCAACCTTAGGGTAGTCAACCTCCAGCTGTTTTCCATAGCGCCTGCTGTGGGATGATTGGCACTTGGCTTTGAGGAGTGGAAGGCTAGAGACTAGCCAGTCACAACCAAAATCTTGGCTAAGAAGTTGGCACTGTAGGAAGCCATGTTAGCTATTGGGGTGGTCTAAAAGAGCCTTGGGATTTGGAAGTAGGGATAGGTGAAATAGCACTAAAATGCACTAATATAACAGTAAAGTCCTTGAAACCTATAAGGCAGGTCTCTGGGAACTTGGCGTATATAACCTTGTCATGAGGCTTAAGTTCCCAGAAGCTCAAGTGATCAGGATTTCTAACCACATAAGGGCATTGTCCGGACTGACCTCGATATATTTCCTGAGGATTTGGAAATACTCATTTCCCTGTCATTCTCATATCTCATTTACTTATTCTCTCGACAATTATTTATTGGGTGACCAGTGCTCTTATGCTGGATGCTGGAGGAAGGATAATAAATAAAATAGGATCACGGCCCTCATGAAACTTATAGAGCAATCACATCATTGCATAAATAAATAAATAATCACGGATTTCAAAAAAGTGCTAAGACACTTAGAGTCAGGAGAAAATGCACCAAGGCTGTCCGTTCTCTAGCTTAGGAGAGAGAGGTGTTCTTTGTTGAGCCAAAAGAGGAAACTAAGGCTCAGTCAGAATAAGTAGATCTGTAACTCAATCAGGGCAGGGTTCCTACAGAAGCACCCTCATAAGCTCCGAATAAAAGTCCCAGCTTCGGGCTGATATTTGCCAGAACTCATCTTCCCTCTCCTGCCCTTGCTGCCCCTTGCCTCCAAGTTGAGACCTGCAGCCCTGGAATTTGTACCCCAAAGCCTCCACAGCCCACCTTCATCATCCTCTCACCCCTCCCACTGCAGGTGGAGCGTGGCCCAGTCAGGGTGACAGAGGATGCTGGTTAGGGCCGAGCAACCAGGAAAGAGTGGAGGGGCAAAGACTGGGGTCTCCAGTCTGGGAGCCGCATGGAAGGGCCAAGGTAGAGAAGGCCGGGCCACAGGAGCCGCATCTGCAGGCTGGTAAGGGATAAGGTTCAAGTGCAAGCTCCGGTAGGAAGAACGAGGCAGAAGGATGCTCTAATGCCAGGAAGTGACGTTGAAGGAAAGAGGGGTGGGGGATGGAGGATTTAGAATGGAGGGGAGGACAGAGCTGGGCCACATGTCCGGGAGAGACAGCAACAGGGAAGGAATGCTCAGGGGGCCCTCAGCCCCCAGGTGTCTCCCAAACCCTTCCTGCCCCCAACACTGTGTAGTTTCGGGGGAGGGCTGAGAACACAGGAAAATTGAGAGTGCTCCTTAGGGAGCAGGAAACCTTAATAACATCATGGCCAGATCCATGGTTCTCTGAGGGACGGGGTAAAATGCACAGGACAGCAAAGGTACTCTAGTCCCCAAGGTCCTTGAGAGGTCATGCTGTCCGTCCCCCTGTCTCCCAAGACCTAGCTCTCCCAGGCAGTGGGAAATCATGGTTTCTTTCATCCTCCTGGGACATGAAGACATTCTCAGCTCGCTCTGGACTCTGCTTCCCATAATCCCCGGTCGAAGGGAAGTTCTTAAAACCTAGGCTCTATCCCTCCTGCTGCAGTCTGTGACTTGGTTTTCCTATCCTGTTCTCCTCGGCTAGCGAAAAGCCTTCACGGAGCGACCCCAGGGGCTGCTTTAGCTTGCCCCTCCAACATTTCTTCCATTTGGTCGGTTGGTTCATTCTTCCCCACACGTAACCTCCATCCCTCCTACTGCAGTACCTGACATCGTCTCTCCTGTCGCATCCTAAGCCTCCAAAGCAGAAATGCACCCTTCTCCACCAAGAGTTAACAGGGACAAGGGACAGGTCCGGGAGGAAGAGAATGAATTCAGGAGATGGAGGTTGGAGGCGGATGCTCGGGGGGGAGATGAGGAGGATGGGGCACTTCGCATGGAGGGGCAGGGACGCGGCTGGGGGCCCTCACCGGTTTCGGGGTCTCCCAAGAAGGCATCCTCATCCTTGCGGCCCCTCAGCGGCGCCGCGGGCGCCGGCTCGTCCTCGGGCAGCCGCGGGAAGCTGGTGATGCTCATGTAGTCCACCGGCGAGTAGGCGCCCAGGGCGCTCTCCTGGCTGGCTTCGCTCTCCGCTGCCATCCTCGCCCGCACCCCCCGGCAGCGCAGCGACTGCCGGAAGTGGCTGAGGCGGGGGTGGGGGTGCGAGGGCGGAGGGCGGGCCTGAGCCCGGGACAGCCGGGAGGGGGCGCCCCCACAGTCTACATGTCCTGATCTGACGCCCCCACCTGCTCCGCGCTGCCAGCCTGCAGTGGGCACGCAGGCGCGGGAGGACGGAGAGCCGGGCGGCGTTGGGGATTGGCGTGGCGAGCGGGCTCCAGCGAGCGGACGGTGGCTCAGGGCCACTCCTGCAACCCCGGGGCCAAACCCCTTCTCTCTCCCGTTCTGAATCAGCTAGAGCTTGTGCAAACCCTCGACGCTTTCTTTCCTTGGGCCGCAGACCTTTTCTAACCGCAAGTCCTTTTGACCCGGATTGTCTCAGACCCAGGACTCTGTGGACCACAAACCTCTCCTCGGACTATAAAATGCTCCTCTTCCAACCTCAGGCTACTACTTCCATCCTAAACCTCTGCCTTCACCCCACCCCCGAGCCCTCTGAAAATCCCAGCTCTTACTTCACCCCGACCGCCTTTTCACCTTGAGGGCCCCCACCCCCACCCCAACAGATCACTTTTCTGACCTCACATCCTTTTCCGTGGCAACCTCGTTGGGAATCCTTCATCCATCCGCACGGGAGAGCAATCCTCGAACTTCAGTGTGTGCTGGGATCTTTGAAAGCAAACTCTCAGATTTCACATTCAGGAAGCTGGAACGAGGTCTTTGGGACCTGCATATATGCTGTCATTTTAAAAGTTTTTTTTAAAAATGTAGTTCTAGAAAGGACATTTTGAGAGAGAACAAAAAAAAGCAATGTTGCGGGAAGAAGGGGGGTGGAATGGGAGATAAAATGGTGAAAATGGGTCTCTGTAGTCTAGATATTGAATTCTGTTTCTGGCACTACTGCTAATAATACGTATAATCTTGGGTTAGACAGTCTCCATCTGTAAGATGGAAAAGACAGTAGCATTCATTTTTTAAAATTGTGATGAGGATTAAATAAGCGTAGGAAAGTGCCTCGTGAAAGGCTTGACACCAACTCAATGTCATCAGCATCATTACCTTAAGCTTATGGATCCTCATCCTGTCCAAACCCATCCATCACCTCCACATTTTCAGCACTTCCAACCGCACTACAACTTGCGCTACTTCTTCACTTCTTAAGGATGAACGATGTTTTCTCTAGTAAGGGGCCTGTAGTCCAAATGCCTATTACACAGTCCACAGGCAGATGAAGAAAGCTGGGCACACATCTCTTTCCCTAACGCCAGACTCCACGCTCAAAAACGAATTGACCAATTTCAGCATTTATTATGGTCACAGCGGCTGCAGTACCACCTATAGACAGGAGGTGGAGGCAGTGAGTAGGAAACGATGGTTTTCGAGAAGGGGTGGGAAAGAGGATTAGGATAGGGTCACTCAGAACTGTGGTGGAGGTGAGCGGATATGATGGTTGTTTCTATAGAACTACACATGCCTTCCTCCCCACAGAGAGGACATTTCCTCAGTGAAGTCTTATTCTGATCCCCTCCCCGCCGTGGGTCCTGTCTCCACTGTGAAGTCTGTGCCCCTCAGTGACATTCGCTCCTTCAATGGAGTTGAAGCTCCCTCAGTAGGATTTGAGTCCTCTCAATGCGGTCCAACTCCTTGGCAAAGTCTTTATCTGTATCGCCTTGGAAGAAGCTCATGTCCCCTTAGACTCAGTGCCACACATTGCCATTTACGTCCTTGCAGCAGGGCCCGGAGCCTTTCCATGGTATCTGACACCCCCTCCCAATGAGCTGTACTCCCTTAGTGGAGTCCTTATGCCTTCAGTGAAGTGTGCGCTCCTTTGATGTGAGTGATGATGTCTCTTCAAATAAAAATCTGTCCCGTCACTGGTATCCGTGTTCACTGCATGGAGCCTGTGTGTCGTGAGCAGGTCCTGAGATCCTTCTCTGAGGACGGAGTAGGCTCTGCACTGTTTGTCTGAACATGAGAAGACTTCTGCTTTGGGTGTGCTGGGTTTAAGGTCGTCTGGGCAAAGAACAGAGGAGCGGACAGAAACGGAGCAGAGCTAGATGGCGCTGTAAGCCCTGTGTCAGCACCAGGAAGTAGAGGCTGCCTGTTTCAGACCTCCGACTCACTCGTGGATTTAGACGTTTAAGGATTCTTCTGGACTTGACAACCTGTGATTTGACAAGCAGGGTCGACTTTTATTTTGCTCGTTTTTTTTTTCTTGGTGGTGGTGGTAGTGGTGGTACAGGGGATTGAACTTAGGCCCTTGTGTTTTCTAGGTAGGTGTGGTACCACTTGAGCTAAATCCCCAGCCCGGTGTTGTTTGTATTTGAGACGGGGTCTCACTGTGTAAATTCAGGCTGGCCTTGAACTCACAGCAGTTCTCTTGAGTGCCGGGATTATAGGCATGAGCCACCACATCTGGCTCAGGGACCCCTGACTGGTGCGAGGGCGGGTAGGAGAAGGAGGCTTCTGGCTGGTTTCTTTCCGGGTGGAGAGAATAGAGGGAAGCCAGAGATAGCTGAGTTCTAGTGGCAGGTGAGAGGTGTCCCTTACGGAGATCAATAACTGGGAAGCAATGAGAATGTGAAGGATTCCTCCTATTTGCATAGACTTTGGTATTCTATAAGCCTTAGCTTCAACCTGCGACACTAAAAACAGATCCAATTCAGGGAACCCAGGGTTGCTGCTAACGTGGTCGTTATTTACACTCTAATCTTGTAAAAGTTACTTCTCTTTCCTGGGTTGACCATTTGTGAAGTAAGGGATTTAATTTTGCTGCTGTCTTTGTTTTGTAAAAACCTGAAGACGTCTTCTGGCCTTCACTTAAACAATCTTGTAGTTTAGAATTGGGTAGAGATTTATAGAAGCAAAAAGAATGAAAAGGTTCTCAGCAGTGGGAGAAAATCAGAGCCGACACCAGGGTTAGCTGAGCCGGCTGCTTGTCCAGAGGGCTGTGCCCTCTAATTCGAGGACTTTTTTTTTTTTCCTGAGGGCGGAATGAGGTGTTGTTCAGAGATGAGAGGACTTGGTAGAAAGGTTGTCACCGGGGGACTGTTCTCCATCTGCCTTTCTAACTCAGTGGAATGGCAGTCGGGATATTGTGCAATCAGACCGCTGGACTTGACCCAACTCCACTAATTAGCCCCGCCTCTTTTCTCTAGTGCCCTGGCCTAACCCAAGCCCTTATTTGTCACTCCAAGACCCCAGCTTGGTCTCTCCACGGTCCTGCCTCCTGTCCTGTGACCTTTAGCCCGGCTACTCCCCATCACTCCATGGGTCCACCTCCTCGCCTGTCATTCCTGACCCGCGAAGGGATCGCCCGATTTTACTCTCTCCAGTCACTCCCCGTTCCGCCCCTTCTGCTTTCACTTTAAGGCCCTTCCCCTTCCGGCAAGTCGGCTCCGCCCGTAGCCTTCACTTTCACCGTACGGAGTAGCTCTGTCTCCGCTAAACCTGGCCCCGCCCTCGCTCACAACCCCGCCCACTACTGATTCTCTAGGACCCACCCACTACCAGGTCCCGCCTCCCGCATAAAAGCTCCGCCTCGGGGGCTTGGACTGTTTTCCATCCCCGGGCGCCAGCTGGCACTGTGGGAGCCGCCGCCGCGCTCTGGACTTGACGCGATGGGACTTCCCGAGGAGCGGGACCGCGGTGGCAGTAGCAGCGGCAACGGCAGCGGGGTTAGGGAGGAATCTGGAGCCTGGGACCGGGCGCGGAGCTGGTCTCCGCCGCCCGAGGTCAGCCGCGCCGCGCACGTCTCCTCGCTGCAGCGCTACCGCGAGCTGCACCGGCGCTCTGTGGAGGAACCGCGGGGTGAGGCTGGGCCCGGCGAGCCGGGGGCGCCCGTGAGGAGAGGAGCTGGGCGGGTTCCTTTGGTAAATTGAGGGGTCCGTGAGGAGGTGGAAGTTCACGGAGACAAGGATGTGGTGCTCTGAGAAGGAGAAGGAATTCCAGGAGAAGATGGGGTTCTCTGAGGAGGGTTTTGTGAACTGAGGGTCCCTTGGAAGTTAGGGCCATCCCTGGCGACTTGGTTCCGTGAGGACGTGGGGGCTCTGCAGGAGATGCAGGGTTTCGTGCTGGGAAAGATGGGCTTTCTTGAGGAGATCGGGACGGGTATTTCAGTGAGGAAAGTTCTGTGGGAAAAGAGGTGGAGTCCTGAGGTGAAAAGAGAATCTCTGAGGGCCGAGGCAGCACCTTTAGGGAGGCCAGGAGAGGCCACGTTCTCTACCTTCCTTTTACATGAACTCAGCCTGCTTCCTGGGACCTCTAACTTGGAAACTAAGCATCTCTTGAGAGGCAGTAAATGATCTATTTCCCATCTTGTGATCCCAGATCCATTTTTTAGTGTATCGGCAATTCCAGTGAAATCACTCAATTCAAAGCTGAATAAGTCACTTAAATGTCAAGTTTTTTAAAACTATTTTGTCCAGTACTGAGGGTCAAATCCAAGGTGTCATAATTTGGTACGTGCTATACCACTGAGTTACAACTCCAGCCAAGTATTTTGTTTTTGTTTTAATTTGGGCACCAACTGTCAGCAACTCAAATTCTAGTACATGTCCATGCTTTTTAAAATGTGCCAGGAAAATTCCTTGCCCTTGCCTTTAGTCTTGGTAAGGGGACAAAACTGCACCCCAGTTGAGAGGCAGCATGATGTTTGGAAGTGGGACAAGCATAGGCCACAGGTCACACACTGAAAGTTTAGTTGTACTCTGGCTCTGCTTGTCATTCACTGTGGGTTGTGGGCAAATTTTTAAACTTCTGAGTTTCCTTTTCTTCATCTATGATACAGAGATAATACTACCTGCCTCATAGGTTTGTATGGGGACTAAAGTGGGTGATAAATGAAGTGAGCATTATAGATTTCCTGATAGACACCAGACATTCAATAAGTGGTGATTAGTTTGGTGACAAAAATAACATGGATGAAGCAATTACTGGGTAAGGCAAGATAGAATTGAATCAAGTGTGAAGTGGTTGATTGCTGCAGGCACTACCCGAGTTTGAGTTCTCAGATCTTTTTTCATTTTTTTCTTTTTATTTTCTCACATGATTTCACCTGTTTTCCAGGGGTGAACTATTACTGCCACAATAACTCCGATATATCGAGCCATGTATTCAGCATTTCACTTAGACTCTGGTCTTATATTTCACAGGGGTAATGACCATTTGTGTGCCCATACTTTGATATTATTCCATTTTTAATATGACTATGAATAGAATTTGCCAATTTTCCCTCCACAACTTGTTCACCTTAATTTTCTCCTTCCTGCTTACTTCAATGGCACTATCCCAAACTATAAGTCTCTTTCATTGACCTCTCCTCTAAGAAGATGTATCTATATATCTTACTATTTATGGATTGCTTAGTACTTGCTAAGCAATCCATATCAAATCAGTTCCACCCTGATTTGATATGGGAACTGTTATGATCCCCTTTTTACAGAAGAGGAAAATGAAATTTAGGAAAGTAAACTAGCATAGTCATAATAATGGTAGAGTTGGGATTTGAACTACAGCAGTCTTTAATACTGACCTTGTACTCCTACCTGTGATATTATTCTTCCCTAACCTCACAATATGCTTTTCATTAAACCCTATCAAATATTCCTTCAAACTGCTTCTCAGATTTACCTTTCTTTCATTTCCACAGGTATTTTAAATCAAGGAAGCATCCCCCTAGTTCTTTCCCTAGTCTTACCACCTTCAAACTCTTCAGTAAATTGAGCTAAACAACCATTAGGATGGTACTTTGGAATCACTTGCTTTCCTGCAGAGTTGCAAATATTTTTTTTTTAGTATTTCTTTATTTCCTTTAGTTTCAAATTAAACTTCTGTTTTTCTTTCAAGATCTCTAATCTAGCCTCACCCCACTTCTTTATCCTTATCTTCTATTAGTTCCCACCACACCCTCATTCTAAGCAGATCATTGCTACATAAAAGTCCCTCTTACCTTCTTGCTTCATTTTCCTTATATTCCTTTCTACCTAAACTACCAATTCATCAACCCTGTGGTTCTTATCTTTTCCCTCTTTTTTACTGAACCCAAGACCTTGAAATGCTAGGTAACCACCCCCCCACCCCGTACTGAGTTTGAACTCAGAGCTTTTGTACTAAACTAAATCCCTAACCCTTTTTATTTTATTTTTTTGAGACAGGATCTCGCTTTGTAGTTGAGGCTGGCCCTGAGCTCACTATGTAGCCCAGGCAAGCCTCGAACTCAGCAATCCTCCTGTCTCTGCCTCCGAGTGCTGGGAATACAGGTGTGAGCCACCACGCCTGGCTAACCCTTTTTATTTTGAGGCAAGGTGTTGCCAGGTTTCCTAGGGTGTTCTCAAACTTTCAATCCTCCAGCCTCAGCTTTCTGGAGTGCTGGGATTGCATGTGCAGTGCCACCATGCAAGGTTAGTCAAGCATAATTTTTAATGTATTTCCATTCTCATTTTTCAGTGTGTAGTCCTTTGGAGAGTTTCCTGTGCTTCTTGAGCTTCAGTTTTCTCTAGAAAGTTACAGTAATATATACTTTATATGACTGAAACACCCTGTCATAAAGATTAAATAAAATTAGTCTAGTCCTGATACGTGAATGACATTTACTAAATGTCAACTCCCATTTGCTTTTTCTTTAATGGCTATTTAATAATTTTTTTTTTTGAGACAGGGTCTTGCTTTTTAGTTCAGGTTGGCCCTGAGCTCACTATGTAACCCAGACAAACCTTAAACTCACAGCAATCCTCCTGCCTCTGCCTCCTGAGTTCTGGGATTACAAGTGTGAGCCACCACACCCAGCATTGTGGAGTGTGGTACTGAGTGCTGGTGGGTGTGAGTCACCACACCCGGCACTGTGGTATATGGGTACAGGGATCAAATTCAGGACCTTGTGCTTGCAAGGCAGACACTGGAACCACTGGCTAAATACCTGGCCCACTAATGTCATATTAGTACTTTTCATCAGCTTGCCTAGCACTGTGACGTCTTGGGTTCAATTGAAGTTTTAAATTGTTTCCAGTTTCCCTATCATTAACAGTGTTGCTGGGATGGGGATGTAAGTTAGTGGCACTGTATCTGCCTGGGAAAAACAAGGTTCTGAGTTCAATCCCCAGTACCACAAACAAACAACAACAGCACCAAGAAAAAACAGCGTTGCTATAAACCTCTCTTTAAAAATTACTTTGTTCTCTTGGGGTATACTTTTCAAAGGTGAATTAACAGATAAAAGGTTTTTAAAAGTTTATGGTTCTTGTCAGCCATTGCCCTGCCAATTCAATAAGATTGTGCTGTTTCTTAAAATGTCATTATTTTATAGGTATATCTGTTTTCTCAGCACCACAAAACCATTTGGTTTGGTCTTTGTTAGTTTTATTAGTAAGTTGTACTAATTAGTAGTTGTATTAGTAAGTTGATTTAGTTTTGATTTCCTTAATAGATTGAAAGATTGTCTACCATGCTATTTAGCCCTAAGTTATATTCTTTTATATATTCAAAACTATTTCATGTGTTAGTCTTCTCTTCATGTAAGTTGTATAAACTATTTTTTCTTTTGTGTGTGTGTGTGTGTATGTGTCTGTACTTTTTTTTTTTTTGAGACAGGGTCTTGCTTTGTAGTTCAGGCTGGCCCTGAGCTCACTATGGAGCCCAGGCAAGCCTGGAACTCAGCAATCCTCCTGCCTCTGCCTCCGGAGTGCTAGGATCACTGGGATTACAAGCATGAGCCACCACACCCCTGGCACTGTGGTATGTGGTATTGATTGCTGGTGGGTGTGAGTCATCACGCCCAGCATTGTATGTGGTTACCAGGATCGAACTCAGGACCTTGTGCTTGCAAGGCAGGTGCCAGAACCACTGAGCTAAATCTCTGGCCCTTGTTTTTGAGGCTGGGCCTCACAGTGTCCCCCAACCTGGTCTTAAACTGCCTCATCTTTCTGAGTATCTGGGAGGGACATATACCACCACGTCTAGCCTAGATCATATACATTCTAAATCCATGGAACCTAGAACAAATTATTTAGCCTATATGATTTTGTTTCTTATAAGAGGGGGTCATAATCTCTAAGGTTTCATTCCTTGTTTTAGTTCCAACTTCTCTAATTCCCAAACCAATATTCATCCTAAATTCTCTGCCTCTGCTTACTTTATTTGTTGAATACAGTTTCTCCAGAGTAACAAGGCAGTTTTTTTTTTTTTTTTGAGACAGGATCTCGCTTTGTAGTTCAGGCTGGCCCTGAGCTCACTATGTAGCCCAGGCAAGCCTCAAACTCATCAATCCTCCTGTCTCTGCCTCCCGAGTGCTGGGATTACAGGCGAGAGCCACCACGCCTGGCACTATGGTATGTGGTATTGATGGCTGGTGGGCGTGAGTCACCATGCCCAGAATTGTATGTGGTTACCAGGGATCGAACTCAGGACTCTGTGCTTGCAAGGCAGGCAGCAGAACCACTGAGCTAAATCTCCAGCCCAAGGCAGATTTTTAAAAATGTAAATCTTATCAGGTTACTTTCTTGTTTAGTCTTTTAATGGCTTTCCATATCCTTGGGATAAATTCCTTATCATCCATAGAATAATTACATGATCTGTTCAGTTATGTATAAATCCAAGCATTAGTTTTTGTTTTCTTCATTCCCCATGTTTTAGCTCAAGGAATTTCATTTAGCATAAGTCCAGGTTTCCTCAGATCCCATATTTGTTCTTTCATTTGGTGAACTACAGAAAAACTCTTTTGGTTTTTAGCAAAAAAAATTTCATCATCAAAGTGCAAATCTTGACAGGTAAATTGTGTAACTAGAGCCAAGATAATTAACCTCTCTAACACTTGATTTTCAAATTTGTAAAATGAGAGTGAGCCAGGCACATGTTTGTAATCCCAGCACTCTGAGAGTCTCAGGCAGGAGGATTGCCATGAGTTTTGAAACCACCTGTGATATATAGTGAGTTCAAGGCCAGCCTGAACTACATTGTGAGTCCCTGTCTCAAAAAACTAACAAAGCAAAAGAAACAACAATAAAAATGAGAGTGAAATAATGCTTCCTTCTTAAGGTTCTAGTAAGAATTAAATGAAATACTTTATGTAAAGAGCTTAAAGTAACATCAGGTACATATTGAGTGATTTTGTGCAAGAAGTAGTAGAAGGGGATGCTTGATAAATGATTGCTAAGAGAATGAATTATTTGAGAGAAGCAAGAGATGAACATGGAAGGTGCTAGGGGAAAACAGTTTCTTTTTTTTCTTTTTTTTTTCTTTTTGCTTTTTGGAGACAGGGTCTCGCTTTGTAGTTCAGGCTGGCCCTGAGCTCACTATGGTGCCCAGGCAAGCCACCGCGAACTCAGCAATCCTCCTGTCCCTGCCTCCCAAGTGCTGGGATTACAGGCGTGAGCCACCATGCCCAGCATTATATGTGGTAACTGGAGATCGAACTCAGGTCCTTGTGCTTGCGAGGCAGGCGCCGGAACCACTGAGCTAACCCTCCGGCCCGAAAACAGTTTCTTTTGACTACTTCATTAAAAATTTTGACATGATTCCTAGTATCCCAAAAGAAAAAAAATATTGAATATCTATTATACAAAATGGATAGAAAGTTTTAAGGACATAGGAAAGAATTTGAATCAAGATTCAGCCCATGGAAATAGAAGGGACATTAGGAGAATGGTAGGTGATCAGATTAGACAGGTAAAGAAGGCACCCATATGTCCTAAGACATGAAAGTTGTAAGTTGGTCCCATGCACAGATTGGTAAGCCATCAGAGGATAAATATCCCTGAGAAACTTAATGATGTCTGGGTTTCTGTCATTGTTGCAGAGTTTTGGGGAGATATTGCCAAGGAATTTTACTGGAAGACCCCATGCCCTGGCCCATTCCTACAGTATAACTTTGATGTGACTAAAGGGAAAATCTTCATTGAATGGATGAAGGGTGCAACTACCAATATGTGCTACAATGCGCTGGATCGAAATGTCCATGAGAAGAAACTTGGAGATAAAGTTGCTTTTTACTGGTAAAAATACTTATTTCTATTCTGTGCCAGATAGAGTCACTTATCACATTTGTATAATGTTTCACAGTTAAGCAAATTACTTTAAAGTCTCTTAACTTTTTTGGTGCTTGTAACAACTCAGAGTAAGCAAAGTATCATAAAAATACCTCAAGGAAGTTAAAGTCTTTCCTTCAAGTCTCATAACTATCTGGGTGTGGTGAGAAACACACCTGTAATCCCAGCTCTCTGGAAAGCTGAAACTGTACGATAGAAAGTTCAAGGCCAGACTAGGTAATTTAACTAGGCCCTGTCTCAAAATAAAATAAAAAGAGTTGGAAATCTAGTTTAGCAATAGAGTGCTTGAGCCTAGCATGTGCTAGGTTTAATCCTCATCACTGAAAAAAAATCATAAATAGTGCATGACAAAATTGAATTTAAACCCATGTATGCTGCCTTCTAGTCTAGTTCATTTGGTTTGTGGTTGAAAAGGAAGAGGGGAGGGGATGGTAAATGGAAGAGAACAGAACTCAGTAGCTTTCCTCTTCTTGCTTTGGGAAGAAAACATGGGTATTAGGTTTTTCACCACTGCTATTACTGTTATCATCACATTTTACTGGCTGTGTGTCAGACATTATGCTTAAGTGCTTCACAAATATCTCTTTTGACACAGCAACTATGATAGTACTATTTCTCTTCTTATTCTCCTCCTCCTCCTCCTTCTCCTTCTTTTTTTTTTTTTTTTTTTTGAGACAGGGTTTCCTTTTGTAGTTTAGGCTGGAACTGAGCTCACTATGTAGCTCAACCTAGCCTGGAACTCAGCAATCCTCCTGCCGCTGCCTCCTGAGTACTGGGATTACAGGTGTGAACCACCATGGTATATGGTACTGATTGCTGGTGGGCATGAGTCACCAAGCCCTGCACTGTTGTATGTGGTTACTGGGGATTGAACCAGGGACCTTGCATTTGCCAGGCAGGCTCTGGAACCACTGAGGTATATCTCCAGCCTTTTTTTCTTCATTTTATACATATGGAAACTGAAATTATGAAAAGTTCAGTGACTGCTGAAGTCAAACACCTAACAAGAAGCAGGGCTGTGATTCAAACCTGGGCTCCTCTAACTTCTTCCTTTAACCTCTTAACAGTTTTATAAAACAGGTATTTGAGTTACATTTTACAGCTATAAAACTTAGGCAAAGATGTTAATAGTGAATAAAGTCATAAAGTGTCAGAACCAAAATTCAAACCCCAGTCCGTCTGGTTCCTTGCTTGGAGCCCTAGGCAATACAGTCTCCTCAGCTACTCAGCCCTGTAGGAACTTTCTAAGACCTCCTTTTCCTAGCAGTGTAGCTCTCTAGGAAGTATTACTCTACTGAACCTAAATAAGGAATTGGAGTTCTAGTAACTGGGGTATCACTTCTGCCACCACTCATGAACAATCTGCAAACTGATCTCTTTTTTAAAACTAGCTAATAAGAATCAGTTGGATGCTTCATGGAAGAACTGAGTTATTAATTATTCAAAAATTTCCTAGTTTGTGTGGTATACCAAGAAGTGCACTAATCTGAGAAACAAGAAATTTAGGTTCTTGTTCCAACTCTGCATTAACCTGCCCCCTGTAACCACAGGCAAGTTATTTTACTACCTTAGAATCATTTTCCTCTTTCATGAAATGGTAACAGTAAGTCCACTTTTATCTTTCTCGTTAGGTTAGAAAAAATCAGATGGTCCTGTAAGAGCATTTATTTATTAATTTATTTAGAAACATTTATTTATTTACTGTGAATTTTTTATTTTTATTTTTTAGTTTTTTGAGACAGGGTCTGGGTCTTGGCATGTAGTTCAGGCTGGCCTTGAACTCACTATATAGTTTAGGCTGGCCTTGAACTCATGGGAATCCTCCTGCCTCAGTTTCCTAAGTGCTAGAATTATAGGTGTGTGCCACCATGCCCAATTTTCTTTTTCCTCTTCCTCTTCCTTTCCTTCTCCTCCTCCTCCTCCTCCTTTCTCTTCCTCCTCCTTTCTCTTCTTCCTCCTCCTCCTCCTTCTTCTTCTTCCTTTGAGATAGGGACTTGCTTTATAGTCAAGTTGGGCTCATGTTCCCAATCTTCCTGCCTCAGCTTCTAAAGTGCTGAGATTCTAGGCATGTGCCATCAAGCGCGGCACATGAAAGGCTGAATACCACATTACCATTGCTTGATTGGGGGTCATTTTGAAACTTACCATTATGTCTGGTTGTTTTTGATTCCCGCTCTAGGGCTTGAGTGTCAGCCAACACTTGGGCCCTCCTCTTAGGCTCTTTAAGTTTTAGAAAACTGTTAAAGACCTATAAAGGAGATGCTTTTGTCTGAATGTGTTTCCTGATTTGAAAGAACTCAGGTGCTCCATGAAGATGGAGAAATCACAGGCCACATTTTTCTAATCACTGGAGATTGCTCCAAAAATCCTGAAGCCTTTTTTTCTGGAGACACTAATTCCCCTACTTCTCCCAAACAGGCTTTAAAGGAACCCCCTTCTTTCCTTAAATGTAAAATGCAGGTGGTCAGTTAAGTCAGTGTATTTCCAAAGCTCCAGGAACCAATGACTTTTCCCCCTTCTTTTTGTGATGCTGGGTATTGAACCCAGCACCTCATACATGTTAGGAAGCACTATACTATTGAGCTACACCCCGGCCCTTTTTACTTTTTTTTTTTTTTTTTTTTTTTGAGACAGGGTCTCACTTTGTAGTTCAGGCTGGCTCTGAGCTCACTATGTAGCCCAGGCAAGCCTCGAGCTCAGCAATCCTCCTGTCTCTGCCTCCTGAGTGCTGGGATGACAGGCGTGAGCCACCACGCCTGGCACTGTGGTATGCGATATTGATTGCTGGTGGGCGTGAGTCTCCACACCCAGCATTGTATGTGGTTACTGGGGATCGAACTCAGGACCTTGCGCTTTTGAGGCAGGCGCCAGAACCACTGAGCTAACCCTCTGGCCCCCTTTTTACTTTTTAAAAATTTTATTTATTTATTTTTATTTCAAGACAAGGTCCTTTTATTTTTCCCAAGTTACCCTTGAACTTGTGATCCTTTTGCCCCAGCCTCCCGGAGTGCTGGGTTACAGGTATATTCCACCATACTTGGATCTCCTTATTTTTATTTATTTTTATCTTTTTTATTCTATTTATTTATTTATTTTTTTGAGACAGGGTCTCACTTTGTAGTTCAGGCTGACTCTGAGCTCACTATATAGCCCAGGCTGGCCTCACTGCCTCCCGAGTGCTGGGATTACAGGTGTGAGCCACCATGCCCGGCATTGTATGTGGTTACCAGGGATCGAACTCAGGACCTTGCGCTTGCGAGGCAGGTGCTGGAACCACTGAGCTAAATCTCCGGCCTCTGTTTTTATTTTTTTAACTGAATTCTTTATTGGTACATTTTATATACAATTCTTAGGACTTTCTTCTCAGTTTAAACTTTGTCATTTAGATGGCTGTAGTAGCATTAGCAAGCCACATTTGTAGCTCATTGCTTGTTTTGAGCTATGTGTTGTATACAAAGGAAATAATGCTTTTAGAAAAATATCCCACTTAGCCAAAATAGAAGAATTTTCTTCTATTACTTTTAGCTTGACATACAGTAAATATTCAGGAAGTAATAATATTTTTAGAACTTTAAACAATTGTTAGGAGTCTGTCCAGGACAATTTGCTTTAACAATTGAAGGGATAAGGACCGAAGAGTCCATGTGATTGTCCTAAAGGTTATGTACATTTTGTAGACAGAACGAAGACTATCTTCCAGATTTTCTCACTCCTTGTCAACTCTTTTTTTCTCCATATGGCAGTATACACTGTAGTAGCCAACACTTGACTGTAACAGTTGAAAAGATAAGTTAGCCATAGTGGTCAAGTTTTTATTCATTTATTTTAAAAACCAGATAAAATTTGTTATCAGATTGGAGGTTTCAGATCTTGGTTTCATGGAATTTATTTACATTCTATTTGGAATGACAAATAGGCTTAAAA